>MU664864.1:240090-259951 GCA_026770625.1 Nicotiana glauca
TATATATATGAATACATTCATGGCACATAGCGAGACAGTGAAATACAATGAAATACATAAAATACAGCGGGATATATTGAAAAAAAGATAGTGAATATAATTAAATACATATAATACAACGAGATAAGTGAATTACAATGAGCAAAATGAAATACATGAAAATAAAGCCTGATACGTTGAAAATATATTAACTGAAAATGAACCTGCTCAGCCCTAAACTCTGTGGTCTTTGTTCAAGAACAAATCCTAATTTCAGGCGAATCCGCCGTCGAAAAAAAACCCTCAACTCTTTTGCCCTTTTATGGCTGCGGCGGAGATCACAATGACATCAAACGAACACCACTCCATTATTGAATTCTTGATATGACGTCTAATATGTCAGTAGATTTAGGAAAGTGAGGGAATATATTAAAAAAAACTTTTTTCCCTTCTTTTTCTTGTGGTTTAGATGGATTTTTTGGGTGCAATAAAGTGAAGTTTTGAGCTTCCATAAAATCCAAGAGTAGGGTAAAAAAGAAATTAACAACGGCGGCCAAATGCATGGAATGGCTATGGCGCCGCCACCATCAGTTCCCATGAACAACGCCACAGGAGGAGGAGGCATGATAATGAAGAACCGTCGATATATGATGATGCACACGCCATTTTTCTAGGGAAAGAAAGTGGTGCGGCCGAGAGAATGAATTAGATTGAGGGATGGGAATAGCATATATCAAAGTATAGATAGAAAGAAAATATTGAAACTGAATAGCATATTTAGTGGCTTAGGTGTAGGAGGTAACCAAGATTAGATATTTTACTTTAAACATTAAAAGGTATCTATTGAATATAATTTTTTTAAATGTTATTTATTTACCATAAATAAGGTGTTAACCTTCGCTATATAAGGTAAAAATTCCTCTTTTCAAACCTAGAAAAATTCGGTTGGCCCAGCCCTTTAACGAGTGACATGCAATATATTTTACCATGTGTGAGAATGACTGTTCCTAGAATTTAGTAGTTCAATTAATCTTCGGTACACATTGCATTAATATTACATTTTGTCGGAGTTTTTCTGTCTTTCGTTTGTACATTTCTTTCCTTTGTACTTTTTCTTTCTTTAATCGTATCTTCAAAAATTTAATTCAAGGCTACTGTTTATAATACACACCTCAGTGTGTAGTAAACAAATATATTGACTATGATTTCTAACTTTTAGTCCTAACAAAAACACATAGCTTGATAGTAATGAGAGCCTAACTAAAATTTAAACTAAGGCTACTATTTATAATAAATGCCTTAGTGTACTCAAAAACATATTGAAAATTAGAAATATGCGTTGGCCCAGATCTTTCAAGATTGACATGCAATTCAGTTTATCATGTATGAGAAACTTTTGTTACTAGAATATAGAAGTCCAAAAAATGTCCTGTAACGACCCATTTTCACAATAGGTCATGAGGACGCCTGACCCCATTGTCAGGCAAGCCATTGCGGAAACTTACTGAAATTCTTATGTTACTTTTAATCATTAATCGGTGGAGTGAACGCTTAACTTGGAAGGTGGTGCGGCCAGAACATAGTGTCACAAGCTACGGGCGACTATTAGAATATAAAAAAAAAAGAACATCCCTATCTTACTGTCTGAGATAAGGAAAGTCAGCAAAAGCAAAAGAAGACTCCATCCGGTTGCTGAGCGGCATAGGAAGGGGAGGAGCTCACCGTACAAGTCTCTGCCTCAACTCAAGGGCCTGCACCAGATCGGTAACCAGATGTATCAGCCTCAGATCCTGTACAATTAAGTACAGAAGTGTAGTATGAGTTCATAAACAATATGTACCCAGTAAGTATCCCGCCTAATCTCGAAGAAGTAGAGACGAGAGGTCGACTTGATACCTACTAGGGTCAAGATAATATAATACTAATGTGCTATACAAAGCAAGAAGAATTTCCAATAGCAACAATTTAAAATGAAAAGACATAATCATGTTCTTGACCATATTTCAATTATCATTTTCCTTTTTACATACTTAGCAAGTAATCATGTCGTGTACAAGATTAAGCATATATATCATGCGCAATCATGCCGAGGTTGACGGCCCGCTCTAACAGAAAATAAACTATGCACTGTCGATGGTCGAACGACCCGTACCATTGATGCATCTATTTTCACCGAGGTGATCGACCCGATCAATAAATATCAAGAAGCATCAGGAATAAACACAAGGCTTATTTTTATATAAGGAAATTCTTACAAATGTTTAACAAGTTCATATGTTCACTTTTCATTTCTCTCAAGTCTGTAGCATATCATAAATGATCATATTGGCAATTTAAATAAAAGATATCTTCAAATTAGGCATGATGTGGGTCCTAAAATACCCAAGCATTTAATATCTTAGTAGCTATGCATGGACTCTCGTCACCTAGTATGTACGTAGCCCCACATTTAGCAGCAAATTCTCATTTATTAATCATATGGGGATAATTCCCTCTTATATTGTTAGAAAGGAGACTCACCGTGCTCCAAAGCACACTTCCAATGTCAAAAATAAGTCCAAGCCCTCTAGTAGGACCCAAACGATCATAAACTAATTAAAGGAAGTAAGAACTAGTCAATATAAGTTTACAAGATCGAATTCTAGCTATTTAAGCCATTCCCCAATCCTTTTCACAAGTTTTCTAAATTTCGACCCCAGGCCCACGTGCCTACATTCCGAGATTTTTCAAAGGAAGTTGTTCTCTACAACCTAAGGATCAATAATATATTGTTTCTAGTTCGTTACATAGCAAATTACATGCTTAAATGTTAGTTTTATTAAAATCATAGGTCTAGCTCTAACACTTTATTTTTACTTAATTTTTAGTGTTTAATCTACCTAACGTACATGTATTTAAACTAAGGATGAATGGGAATTGCTCACCTTACAATATTATGTTGAAAACCTCGCTTTGGAAGCACCCAAATCACCCAAGTGTGGAGTTGTTAATGAAATAAATGGATTTGAGTTCGAATAAGTGGCGAAATCAACAAGTCGAGGAAGCCACTTGGGAAGCGAAAGATGAGATGAAAGAAAAATATCCCCATTTATTCGAACAAGTCCAGTAGTGATCGTGCAAACTCTTATCCCTAGCGAACGGTCATTGTGTCCCATTTGGTGCAAAGACACCCCATTTCTCCCCTAAATGCTTTACTATTGTAATTCTTCAAATTGTGCCAAAATTGTATGTGTTGTGATTATTTGAGCCATATGAAAACCCTTCTTGGTAAATGAACGTTGTTGTAAAAACACTCGTGATATGTAACTGGGTTATGATAGTACAGATTTGTAATGATTAATTTGCATGAGTATAGTGAATCGTAGTGGTTAAACTGTATGGGGCTCATTGGAGTAATAAAACTATGTGCAAAAGTGTGTCATGCGATTGTATATGTACAAGTGTAGGGGGTGATGGATTGTATATCAATTATAGGGGTAACAAAAATTGTGTAATGGTGCTTAGAAATGTGCTTCGGGGGCTCTCTGGCAGGTAGATCTGTTCAAATTACAAAGGAAATTCTGGCGAAATTTTTCTAAATCATGGGAGTTAGTGGAAAAAACTTGGGAGCTTGCATATCATGTTTTTCAAACCAACTGATTTTCAAAAATCCTCATTCGAGGACGAATGATTTTAAGTGGGGGAGGATGTAAGGCCCCATGAAAAATTTGTGCTCAAGCTTACTACTTCGTGGTGTCGAATATCGTATATGTATTGGGAATGTGTAAAAAAAAATTTGTTCGCCGCGGTTCAGACCATTTTACTGATTTTGCAATTAAAAATAAAGAATCAAAATTTTTCAAAAAATTGCCATTATGCGGTTCAGAACGCGGTCGCAGATCAGGTATGCGGATTGTATTTATGTCGCGAAGTTAATCAGAGAGTTGGTCAAAATTGATGTTAGAAGTGCAGTACATTATGCGATCTCATAATCAATATGCGGACCGTATAGCCATTGCATAAGTCCCTCAAAGATTTTTGAAGGTTAGTTTTGCGGTGCATTATGCGACCGCATAACAGGAATGTGGACTGCATTCCCGTCGCATTCCCAGACAAAGACGTTCAGTTTTTGGGACACTTCTGCGGTCCTATCTGCGGACCGCATTTCAACTCTGTGATCACATAGTGCGACCACAGAACCTACTCGGGCCTCTATTTTTCTAAAATTTTAAACCCAATCCCTCATTTTAACAATCTTCTGAGCAAATAAGAGAGAGGGAAGAGATGGTTCTTGAGGGAGAAAGGAAGCTTCATCAATTTGATTCTTCAAACTACCCAGGCCGAGAAAATTCTAATTGATTGTCTTCATTCCCAATTTTTGCAGGTAAACTCCCTAACCCCTTTTCCTTGATTTTTGTTCGATTTAAGCTCAGGGAGAGGGGTCTCGCACCTTGATTCTTGAAAATAACGGTTGAAAACACACACGCATGCCCTTTTAAACCTAAAACCTGGCAAGGGGAAATTGGGTAGAGGTAGAGGTTTGCAGGAGAAGAGTTCATAACCTAAATGAGTTTGAGTAAAAATTGTAAACCCCAATTCTAAGTCATATGTCTTCACTTGTGCACTAGATTGACATTGCTAGACTATTTGGTGAATTGAAACTAGACGTTAAAAAGGGAATTGGGCACCAGGTATATATGGCTAACCATGATCTTTGTAGAATCGCCTTGTTTAGTGTACGAATGTTTGGTATGTGATATCTGCATGGATTATTCATGAAATTATTATGATTGTGCTTGTGGTAAGAATTGAGGAACAAATGACGAAAGAAAATCGTAAATGATGCAACTGGAATAACTATGATAACCACATCTATGGCTTATTGTGGGCAATTGTCGTTGCGATGTAAAACACATGTGAGTAGTTGGATACGACGGAAAATAGTATTGATGGTTATGGAAATACTTGTAAATTGTTGTTATATTTCTTAATAAGTGTTGTTGTTGATCTTTGTGAATTGTTGATTATTGTTGTGTTGTTGGTGAATTGTGACTGTATGGTGGGATCGGGTTGCGCGCCATAACATGAAGTTATAAGGTGCAGGTTGTGGTGATAACGGTGGCCGAGGTAATAAGGGTGGCCGGGGTAGTAAGGGTGAAAAGTGATCGAAGTCACTATTGAAATAAACATTTGAGCAAATTGTGAAATCATTGACGTGGAATTGTGGAAGGGGGAAAGAGGATAGAGTGAAAACTTGTTGGGTTGATTGTTCCTTTTCTTGTGCATTTGATTGTTGTTTCTATTACTGTTACCTACTTGCATATGGATTGAGTCTACTTGGAGAAAGTTTGTTCATTCATACCAGTACAATTCAAGTGTACTTCCGTCCCTTTTGCTGGGGGCGCTACATTCATGTTATGATAGTAGGTGGATCCGTAGTAGGTACTCCAGTCCACCGACAGTAGCTCTTCATCACTTCCCATCAGCTTAATTGGTTAGCCCCTTTCCTTTTGGGGCCCTACGTGACTCATGCCGCTTATGTTTTGTGATCTTATTTTGATATTTGTATAAGATATAGCCGGGGCCTTGTTACTGGCAAGCACGATATCATCCTTTTTTTCATGTTTAGAGGCTCAGTAGACATGAAATGTGGGTCATGAAATTACGTAATATGTATCTTGCACGTTGGGCTATGTAAAGTGTAAACCACGCTAAGAAATATGTACCATATGTATGTTTTATAATAAAAAGGTATTTTGATTATAAATGGTTATCTCTCTTGGCTAATAAGTAATGGAAAAATGCGGGGTAACACATGGGATAGGAGAGGCACCCAGGTCCGCTTGACTGGGGCTACCCAGTCGAGCGCCGGTCATGTCCCTAGGATTTGGGGCGTGACAACCACTTTGGCCCGAGCGCCAACTGTCTCAGCTCCAAGCTGAAAGGGATCAAATCCGAAATTTTCCAAACCCCACCCAGCCTAACTTTTGCACAATAACAAGTCGCAAGGACTTCACCCCGAAGGCAGATACCTGGCAGAAGCATTTATCCCCTCCAAAGCCTAAGCCAGCACTAGAGCCCTTAGCTCGCCGCAAGTAACTCCGGTACGGATGAGGTTAAGGTACTTCGAAACCTCCTCTATTTATTACGACTAATATAGGAAAAAGAAAGAGAAATCTAGCCCTAAAGGCAGAAGGGAACAAAGCATCTACTACAAGTCACCTGCTTTACCAGACAGAATTTTGCAGATCAAGCCTGGAACTTTCCGAGTCTTGGGTCCTTAACATACCAGCCCAAATTTAAGGCCATCACGATCCTACAAAAGGAAGTTTCAAGTATAGGAAAGAGAAGATGAGATGCACCACCTGAGGGACATCTCTTTATCTCTCCAAACGAGTGATAGAGGGTTTCGAAGGAGCAACACCGGCGGCTAATACCGGAAGGGATGATTTACCCGATGTCTGACATACGCCTCTCCCAAACAAACACCCGTTGGAAGCAGACTACGACGACCCCTGAAAATAGGTGAAGACAGCCTCTCCTTGCATCTAAAGCAGTGACAAGTTCAAAAGGCCAGCAATGCCATCCCCGGCACCGGTGCTATTGTCAACCTAGAGACCCCATCGTGGCAAAGCCCCAAAAGGCCAGCAACGCCTTCGCCAACACGGGACCAATGCACAAAGCCCCCACCAAAGGAAATCAGCAAGAAAATGTATTTGCTATTGGCATACACTCACACAAAATATGTCGTAGATGCCAATCCGGATAGTCCGAACACGTACAAGCCTCCTCACAAAGCCCGAAGGAAATACCCGTACCTTCAAGGTAAAGATCCGGTTATTCAAAGTTACTGATCCTATTCAAAACACAAAGGGCCCTATGAATGGCCATTCTATATCGATCAAAAAATCCAAGAGCAATCGAAATGTCACCCGAGCGTGGGCAACTCCTTATATAAAGTCAATCGCATACGCTCCAAAAGGAAATATATAGTCCAAAAGGGACCCTTATGTATCTAAGGAAATAATCTTCTCTTGATACCTTTCCCAAGAGATCCAAGATACCATCAATTATCTCCACATAATGCGACGAACTTGACATACCAAATCTATCCTATCAGCTTAAGCTCGGTCGGAAGCATGATTATTAGGCTCAGAAAGGAGCTGCACCGGTCAATAGGGATTGGGGGGAACATTTTCATCCGAATCAGACGCTAGTAGTTGACAACAAAGGAAGACATTAGAAGGCATTAAGAGGCATAAAAACATACAAAAGTAAGGCAAGGATTGAAAGTAGAAGCCGGGAAAAAGTAGATTTATATTCATAGAAATCCTTATAAACAATTACATTTTACATGATTACAAAAGCCCGCATGAGATCTTTACAAAAAGAAAAAAGGATAGGGGCAAAAAGATACAGGTAATATGTAAGCCTAAGGGAGTATCGTATATATATGTCGCACTTCTGATATCATCCTTCTAGCCGTATGACATCAAAGACAATATCTTTCTAGCCCAGTCTCTACAAGGATCTCATCCCAATCCTCCTGTAGTGGCACCTTCAAAAGAAAGCTGATGGAAGAGGAAGGTGGGGGAGAAGAGCAAAATGATGAGGGGGATAACCGGAAGAAGGCGAGAAGTGGCTGGGCAAAAAATTTGGCTATTGCAGACTCCCCATCATGCTTACCCCGAATACACTTCTTGAGATATTTCCTCGGCCCGTGAGGCAACAGCCGAGCAGGGGCTATCACCACACCCCCAGGAATCCAAAGGGGGTATAACATGCCAGGCCGAGGAATGAGGGTGAGCAACGCTGTATAATTTGAGTCCCCTATTGAGCACCAGTGGATAATCCGAATCTTTCTCTGGATTAGAGGAAATTGACCCCTTACGTCACTGTTTTGGGCCAATGGAGATAGCAACAACAATAACAACCACAACAACAATAACAACAATAAAAATAACAACAAAAACAATAACAACATCATAGTGGGACAAGCTTATCCTGCCAGGGAAATATCGAGAGCTAGTCTATGGCATTTATGACATGGGGTTGTAAGGCCATGTGCCTCAAACATAGCAAGGCAACAAAGGCTAGAAAACGGTAGTAAAGGTAAGAAGAGCAGATATCGAAGGAAGTTTGAATGAAGAACTGATCACAATGAAGGCCCATATATAGAGGGAAGGAAAAGTAACCGATGGAGTCATTACTGCCCTGGAAAAATATTACAACAGGCGCAATTAATGTGTTCATGGAAGCTGAAATGATAGCAACAAAACAATGGAAATGAAACGATAGGTGGCCTCGAAGAACGAGGAGTCATGATACTTCTAATCGTCCTGAAGAAGCGGGAAGGTGAAATGCCTCAACTTTTGTGAAATGGGTTGATCCATCAGCATTATCTCATATTATGAACCCAAGAGATAGGGTATCAAAAACATTTTGCACGCTTCCCTCTTAGAAACACGGAGACTATCGGTGCGCCGGGAAATCAGGATGCCGATTTTCCCTCAGCATAATGCTTCGAGAGTAAACCTCGAAGGCACGGGATATCGGATCTTTTGCTTCTCTCGAGATCTATCAATGCCTTGCCCAGTTCAGACATCGGCTAAGGCCCTAATGGACGAAGGTTTCCCCCGAGAGATGTATCCGGGGTCGGTGCCAGTCCTCATACGACATAAGAAAAATGGGCTATCATATCTCAGTCTTTTGTTGTACTACGTATTCTGGACAAAGTTTGGATCTCCCATTTCTATAAATTAAGGGTCACCAACACCTTGTAGAGCATCTCCAATTATCTTACAAAGAGCAATAATATCTCTCTCTCTCTTTCTTTTTCTTGTAAATTGTCTATCTGCATCAACCTCGAATTTACCTTAGCATTTCATTTTTTTCTTACTTATTCTCTATTATTTCACTCAATATTGATAAGATACAGCCTGGTTTGGCTCTATTCTAACTTGTTATCCCCTTCCCGACTATCCTGGATAGGCCGAGATAGGCTCGAACCTCATCCCCGAGATTCCTACTACCTGATTTTACGCCCAGTCAATAGCCCCCTACTGGTTCGATTACAGCTTTGTTTAACTCGATTTTTATCGTTTCACCGCACGCTTTAGCACTAATTGCTCTAACAAACTAGCTCAGGAATATATCAAGTATTTTTAAAATTCCATTTACAAATTTAATTATTGTTACCATTTTCACGGTAAACAGCGATACATACCCCTTTGAAGATGTTCTAATAACCAAAACTGCAGCAACAGGTTACGACCCTCGAAATGCGTTATCCCTCTTTGACAGTGCTCCAGAGCACTATAGATGTCGGCTATGATCGTGGGGACTATAGAGTTTGTATGTCCATTGATCCCTTCCATCAAAGTCTTGGCGACCATGGCCAATCTAGTATGGATTCTTTCCATTTTCATTGAGAATACTATCATTCCTAAGAAGCACACAATGAGCACGAACACCCTACGGTGAATGTGTCCCAGAGAAGTGATAGAAAGCTCGTCATGGAAGGTACAATAGGACTTGCTATGGCTATATCTCTCATACATGTATTCGAAGTGTATGTAGGACTTTTTCAAGCATTACAAGTCAGCATTTTTCTTCCGCCCCATCATCTTTAGGAACCCTTGACCAGTACGGTTCTCTAGTACTAACAACCCAGGGCTATCCCAAGTCAGTCGTGCAAGTCCCCCCATTTTCTTCTAGGAGTAGTATCATATCCCTCTAAAACGAAAGACATCCCTTTCATGGTCCCAGAACAAAGTGGCAGCCTCGATCAACTTAGTTTTTTGTTCAATGTCTATTATACATGGTAAATTTCCCAAGTTATATCTCACATCTTTCTTATCACTTGAGAAAAGGTCCCCCCACTAATCTAGTTGCAATGGTTGAATGTTGCTGACCATAGCGAATCTGGGGACCTCATGCCTCATTTTCTGCAAAACAAAAAGGTTAGACCTTTCTCCCCCACCAGACTCGACTATTTGTATACTCATAATTAGTATATTGGCATTAAGTTCTCCAAATTAATATATAGAACGTGATTATGTCCGTTGGGATTATAGAAACCACAGTGGAATTTTTGATAAGGCTCGTCTTAAAGTATTATTATGTGGACAACATATTAATCTGAATAGGTTTGACCGTGATGCATGCACAATTACGATCAGAGTAAGCCTACTATGAGGGTCTAGACTGGTACCCTCAAGCGGAAAAATTGCGGGGGAAAGGCACGGAATGACTGCACCGCTAATTGATTAGTTTTACCGCAAATAAGCCTTTTTGAAATTAAGGGTAATAAATTATAAGAGCACAACCATTCATCAAGCGTTGCTACAGGATTTTATTCGCACGAGTGGAATATGATGTGGAGCATAATTTATGCAACAATAAATAGGATGTTGTCAGTTATTTGCACGTAGGAAAAATAATAAATGTAGTATTTTAATAATTGAAAGACAGTTACGGAAAAAAATAAAAAATAAAAAGACAAGTCAGTTTCAAAAAATAACATAAATCATGTATAGGCAGTTAAACCCAAATAAATGGGAAAGGGTATACGGGATAAGGCATGCTTGGACTAATACACAAAAGTAAGTTCGTTATGGTAAGAGCGTAAAATATACTCAGCAGAGTTGCCATGATGCAGTGACCAATTTTCTCAGGGAACTCCGGATTTCGACATTCATAAGGGAACAACTCATTTCCTTTTGGGAATTGAGTATTTGAAGAGTCGCCACCTAACGGATTATGGTACGGTAGGGAACCTAGAATAATTGACTCGTGTAACTAGTTGCATTACCAGAGATTAGTGTAAGGGCTCGAAATAAGCTTGAGGAGAAAGTGTTAGCACCCCTCGCGGGGCACAATGGTGGGTCCCGACCGAACTTACACTATGTGAATTAGTCATTTTAACAAGTAAACAGTTTCAACACACATGTGCAAATAAAGGTATGTTTTCACATTCTAAGTACATGTACGATTCATGTAATAGGAGGAAGAGAGGTTTGAACAACTTGCAAATGTATATGTAAACAAGGTCTATAAAATTTAAACATATGGAATAGGTAAAGGGAAGTCATAGGTTGATTAGCCTACATGATCACACCCGTGTAATGCCTGATAATCACTCCTGAATGAGGGGCTACACATGACATTAGCAAGTAGTCATCTTATCCTTTACTACCCATTACCCTCCCCTTGGTCGTTATATAAGAGAGTTTAATTTAACGTCCTCTAAGAGTGCTACTACACATCCCTTCCTTATGGTCTTGGAGGAATTTGGGACCACTAAATCTTGACAGTTCTAGACAATCTAATGTTTTTTTATGGTAAAAATCTAGGCGACAAGCAAATAACATATAGGACAAGTAAATAAGTACATTAAGATAAAAGGCTCACATTTTACCTCCGCATGTACATAGGATAACTATGAAGCACGTCTAAAACACAATTTCTGAAGAAAGTTCGAAAATCCTAAGAATATGATATCTTGATTAACATCACAAAAAAGAACATGCAACATTTTGTTAGGGAAGTGGATGACCCTAACCAATTTTCCTACATGTTTTATAGCTTGTTAAACCTAGATAATATGACATATAAAGACAACTAGTTTTATAATTACATAACGCCCTAAGGTAGGCCTAAATGCGTATATGCAGTCACATTTTTAAAGTCCTCTATCCTATAGGAATGCTTTATATTAATTAACACAGCATTGAGGGCTACTAAATTTCATTAACTTATTCAGAACCTATAGGCATGATTCCTAATTAAACAAATTTTTAGATCTTATCGGCATGATGTTTAGTTAAAGCTGATTTTAGATCCTATATGCATGATTTCTATGATTATAGCTGATTTTAAATCCTATAGGCATGATCTCTATAATTAAAGCTTATTTTAAATCCTATAGGCATGATTAAAGATGATTTTAAATCCTATAGGCATGTTATCTAACAAAACACATTTGAACAAAAATAATCCCTGTAGGCATGTTAGTTACCCATCTTTACCCACAGTATACAACTACCATCCCTTTTCACTAGTGTGACGCCCGATTCGTCGTCACGTGAGTTACCACCCCGTTTCCCCCATTATATGCTTGTTCATGTTTCAATATATGTATTTGGTGAATTTGAGTCAATTCGGATCGAGTTTGGTAGGAAATGGGATGACTAGTCTCTTTAATAAAGGAATAGATTGGAAAAGTTAACTGGACGTTGACTTTTGAGTTAGAGGGCTCGGAATCGAATTCCAATGGTTCGGTTAGTTTGGGAGGTGATTTATGACTTAGGGGAGCGATCGGAATTGAATTTGGAAGTCCGGTGTAGAAATAGGCTCGAATTGGCGAAGTTGGAATTTTGGCGGAATTCGGTTGATAGGTGAGATTTTGACCCGGAAGTCAGAATGGAATTATGAGAGTTGCAGCAGCTCCTTGAGGTGATTTTGGATATGCGTGCAAAGTTTTAGGTCATTCGGAGGTGTTTAGGTCGGGTTTTTGATCGAATATGCAATTCGGAAGTTTTTAAGAAATTTGGACCTTAATTTGATAATGATTGAGGATTTTGCTGTTAACGTTAGCATTTTGATGATTCTAGCAAGTTTGAATGAAGTACTAAATCATGTATGTGCTTTTGGTTGAGGTCCCGGGGGCCTCGAGATGGTTTCGGATGGTTAAACGGGAATTTTGAAGTATTGCATCAGGTATGCAATTTTTAAGCTTCTGTTATTTTCGCATCTGAGGAAAAAGGACCGCAGGAGCGGTTCCGCAGATGCGGCTCTTTGATAGCAAAAGCGGCCAGAGGTGTCCTGGGGTGTTTCCGCAAAAGCGGACCTTGTTCCGCTGAAGCGGTCTTCGCAGAAGCGGATTCGTGTCCGCAGAAGCGGTCCTGGGGAAAGTGAGTGAGACCGCAGAAGCGGTCACTGGACCGCATAGGCAAAACCGCAGAAGCGATTTGATATTCGCAAAAGCGGACTCTGAGGGGTCTAAGTGAAACCGCAAAAGCGGGACCGCAGAAGCGGTCAATGGATCGCAGAAGCGAAAATCACAGAAGGGTTAAATGAGATCAGTGTATTCGATTTTTAGAAGTGTAAAAATCAATTTGGGGTGTGAGCTAAGGCGATTTTGGGCGATTTGGAGGAGGCTTCGTAGAAGGATCATCAGGTAAGGATATTTGGTCTTGGTTTATGTTATTGTAGTGTAAAAACATGTATTAATCACTGAAAATTCAAGGAATTTAGGGGTAAAAATGGTAGTTAGGGCTTGAAGCCTAAAAAAGGCTAAATTTGGAATTTGAAGGGGCTATTGGACTCCAATTTTGATAAATTTTATATGTACTGACTCGTGGCGAGACGAGATTCCGAAAATGTGAATTGCGTAATTTTTCGAGAAGCGGGCCCGGGGCTCGGGTTTTGGCAACCTCGTGTTTTTGGACATTTTCGAGTCATTTCGATTGGGTTATGTTCCATTAGCCTATTTTGATGTATCCCTTATGGTTTTGATCAGATTCTACGCTCGAGGAGGTAGATACGAAAGGGATTGGCATTGTGAGGGATTTTTCGGATGTGTTTCCGTCAAACCTGCCGGGCATGCCGCCGGACAGGGATATTGACTTTGGTATTGACTTGGTACCGGGCACTCAGCCCATATCTATTCCTCCCTATCGTATGGCACCCAGCTGAGTTGAAGGAGTTGAAGGAGCAACTTCAGGAACTCCTAGATAAGGGGTTTATTTGTCCTAGTGTGTCACCGTGGGGTACACCGGTCCTATTTGTGGAAAAGAAACATGGTTCAATGAGAATGTGTATTGATTACAGGCAGATGAACAAGGTGACAGTGAAGAATAAGTACCCCCTACCCCGTATTGATGATTTGTTTGATCAGCTCCAGGGAGCGAGGGTATTTTCGAAGATTGATCTTCGATCAGGTTATCACCAGCTGAAGATCAGGGATTCTTATATTATGAAGACAACTTTCAGGACGAGATATGGGCATTATGAGTTTCTAGTTATGTCTTTTGGGCTGACTAATGCACCAGCAGCGTTCGTGCACCCGATGAACAGTGTGTTCCGGCCGTATCTGGATTCCTTTGTGATTGTGTTTATTGATGACATCCTGGTGTACTCTCATAGCCAGGAGGAGCATGCTTAGTATTTGAGAGTAGTATTGCAGCGGTTGAGGGAGGAGAAGCTTTATGCAAAGTTCCCCAAGTGTGAGTTCTAGCTTGAGTTAGTGGCTTTTCTGGGACACGTGGTGTCCAGTGATGGTATACAGGTGGATCCGAAGAAGATAGAGGCGGTGCAGCGTTGGCCCAGACCGACCTCAGCCACTGAGATCCGTAGTTTCCTTGGGTTAGCAGGATATTATCGCCGGTTCATTCAGGGACTTTCTTCTATTGCATCACCCTTGACTAAGTTAACTCAGAAGGGTGCTCCATTTATGTGGTCCGAGGAGTGTGAGGAGAGCTTTCAGAAGCTCCAGACAGCATTAACCACGGCGCCAGTTTTGATATTGCCGTCAGCTTCAGATTCGTATACTGTGCATTGTGATGCCTCGAGAGTTGGCATTGGATGTGTGCTGATGCAGGAGGGTAGGGTTATTGCTTATGCTTCTCGCCAGTTGAAGCTTCATGAGAAGAACTACCCCGTGTACAATTTGGAGTTAGCAGCCATAGTTCACGCTCTGAAGATTTGGAGGCATTACTTGTATGGTGTTTCTTGTGAGGTGTATACTGATCATCGCAGCCTTCAGCATCTGTTCAAACAGAAAGATCTAGATTTGAGACAGCGGAGGTGGCTAGAGTTGCTTAAGGATTATGACATTACCATATTGTATCATCCGGGGAAGGCTAATGTAGTGGCTGATGCTTTGAGCCGGAAGGCAGTTAGTATGGGCAGCTTGGCTTATATTCCAGTTATGGAGAGGCCATTTGCATGTGATGTTCAGGCGTTGGCCAATCGGCTAGTGAGGTTGGATATTTCTGAGTCGAGTCGGGTGTCGGCTTGTGTTGTTTCTCGGTCCTCTTTATATGATCGCATCAGAGAGCGTCTGTATGATGATCCACATTTGCTTGTAAAACAAAAATAAAAAAGAGTGAAGCACCCCACTAGATTGAAGTTAACAGAGATAAGTTGTGGTTTATAGTCCACATATCTTCTGATACGGGAAGAATCTGATGCCCTCATCTCGTCGATTCGAGCCAACAACAACAACAACATCAACTCAGCATAATTAATTTTTAAGGGGAAGGGTGTGATGACCCGGCCCGTCGTCACATGAGTTACCTCCCCATTTCCCCCTTATAGTGTTGTTTCATATTCGATATCAGTATTAGAGTCTATCGGGTGAATTTGGACTAATTCTGGTTGAAAATGAGGCATACAGCCTCTCAGAAGGGAGTTTGTTTCAGAAAAGTCAACCAAAAGTTGACTATGTGGTTAGAGGGCTCGGATGTGAATTCCGGTGGTTCGGTTAGTTTTGGGAGGCTATTTGTGACTTAGGAGTGCAATCGGAATTGAATTTGGAGGTCCGGTGTAGAAATAAGCTTGAATTGGCGATGTTGGAATTTTGGCGGAATTCGGTTGATAGGTGAGATTTTTATCCGGGAGTCAGAATGAAATTCCGACAGTTTCAGTTGCTTCGTTAGGTGATTTTGGATGTGTCTGCAAATTTTCAGGTCATTCGGATGTCGTTTGTTCGGATTTTTAATTGGATGTGAGATTCGAAAGTTTTAAGGAAAATTAGGCTTGAATCCGTGGTAATTTGGTGATTTTTGTGTTAAATTATGTGTTTTTAGGATTGGAACAAGTTCGTATCGTGTTTTAGAGTGGGTTTGTATTTTTGGTTGAGGTCCCGGGGGCCTCGGGATGGTTTCAGATGGTTAAACGGAAGGAAATTGGTAAATTGGCAGGTCTGTTCTTAAGCTTCTATTATTTCCGCATCTGCGGAAAAAGGACCGCAGAAACGGTTCCGCAGATGCGGTTGGCTAGCCGCAAAAGCGGTCCAAGAGGGGCCAGGGGAATTCCGCAGAAGCGGATTTTTGACCGCGTAGGCGGGGCCGCAGAAGCGGACATATGACTGCAGAAGCGGTCTGGGGAGGCCGCATATGCGGAAATTTTGATCGCAGAAGTGATCCCCGAGATTTTTAAGTGGGACCGTAGAAGCGGTCCATTTTGCGTAGAAGCGGTACCGCAGGTGCGGTTTTTGGACAGCAGAAGCGAAATGCTGGGGGTTCTTAGAAAACCAGTGTTTGCGAATTTCAGAAGAAAGAACACAAGTTATGCTTCGAACTAAGGCGATTTTTGGGCGATTTTGAAGAGGCTTCGTAGGAGGATCATCAAGTAAGGATATTTGGTCTTGGTTTATGTTATTGTAGTGTAAAAACATGTATTAATCACTAAAAATTCAAGGAATTTAGGGGTAAAAATGGTGGTTAGGGCTTTAAGGCTAAAAGAGGCTAAATTTGAAATTTGAAGGGGCTATTGGACTCCGATTTTGATAAATTTTATATGTATGGACTCGTGGCGAGACGAGGATTCTGAAAATGTGAATTTCATAATTTTTTGAGAAGCGGGCCTGGGGCTCGAGTTTTGGCAACTTCGTGTTTTTGGGTGTTTTTCGAGTTATTTCGATTGGGTTATGTTCCATTAGCCTATTTTGATGTATTCCTATTGGTTTTGATCAGATTTGGCACCCGTGGAGATCGATTCTCGAGGGAAAGGCATTGCGGACTAGTTTTTGAGCCGGTTCGAGGTGAGTAAAAGATGTAGATGATGACCTGAGGGTTTGAAACCCCGGTATATCACACTGTGTCGCAATGATGAGGCGAGACACGTACTCTACGGTGAGTGCGGGGTCGATTGTGGTTGAGGACTGTAAACTAGTCCGACCGAATGATGTTGAACTATATCATTGGCTTGAAATTAGCCGGTAAACCTCTTACTTGGATGGTTATGGATATATATTTGGGCTGCGTGCCGGTTATTTGGATCCCGTGAGGATCGTGATCACTGTCACTATGAATTATAGCATGTTCTCATGATATCAGTCCTGAGTTAAATACTGTCTAAATATGAATTGCAAATCCTGAGATTTTAAACACCTAAGTATAATTCTGATAATTGAAACTAAAAATGGTAAGTATGGTTGTGCATTCATGACTATGAATGGATCGGGCTGCACGCCGCAGCGGGTGTGATATTATATTGAGCTTGGGCTGTAGGAGCCCCTCCGGAGTCTGAACCACCACAGTGAGTGCCGGGTACCCATGGATCGGGCTACGCACCGTAGCGATCATGTGCATTGCATTCATGCATTGATATATTTATCTGCTTTGACTGTTTCCGCTACCTGTTGTTACACTATTAAACGTGTAGGAGTACTGTTCCTAGCTTTACTTTGTGCTATATGTTGGGATTTCTTACTGTCAGACATTATATATGTCTATTACCACTGAGTTAGAAGTACTCACTTTACTCCCTGCACCTTATGTACAGATTCAGGTACTCTAGGAGCTATCTGAGCTTACTGCTGTTCTTCAGGGCTTTTACACGGAGTTGTCGAGGTAGCTGCCTGGGGTCCGCAGGACCCGACTTCTCTCCTATTTCCTGTTATTTGACTTTTCTGCGTACTTTAGACTATGTTGTTTTACAGTATATTTATGCTATTCTGGTAGAGGCTCTTGAATCATGACCCCCAAATCTTTGGGAGGTGGTTCTGTATTGTTGATTTTTGGACTTATTTTCTATTTTCAGTCATACTTCTAGTTTAAATGTTGTTAATGATTTTCAAACAAATGGTTTTGAGATTTATGCTCGGGTTGAGAGTGAAATTGGTCGGGCTTGCCTAGCAGTTGTGTTGGGCGCCATCACGACCGGGTTTGGGGTCATGACCAGTTGATATCAGAGCCTAGGTTACTAGGCTTCATGAGTCATGAGCCGGTTAGTAGAGTCTCGCGGATCGGTATGGAGATGTCTATATTTATCCTTGAGAGGTTGCAGAACCTTTAGGAAACACTTCATATTCTTGAACTCTTGTCGTGCGGCTTTGTTTTTTCGAGAACTAAATTTCTGTATCCTATTCTCTCCAGATGGCGAGAACTCGTGCTACCGGATGTGGCGGACGACCACCATTGCCACCTGCTAGAGGCCGTGGACGCGGTCGTGGTCGTGGTCGTGGTAGAGAAGCAGGGGCAATACCAGTTGACCCACCAGTTGCCCCTATTCAGGATCAGCCTCCAGCTGTTGATGCTCCAGCAGCACCTGCTCAGGCACCGGCAGTGCCTACCGTGAGTCCTGGCCTTCAGGAGGCATTGGCCCAGATATTATCTGTCTGCACTAGTTTGGCTCAGGCAGTTTCAGCTACTACTGCCGCAGCTACTTCTCAGACCGGGGGTGGTGATCAGACCCCCGCAGCTCGCACACCAGAGAAGGTTGTACAGGGACTTCAGAAGCCAGAGGCAGCCCCAGCTCAGGCAGTTGCACCGGCTGTTCCAGTTACGCCAGTTGCACCAGCCCCAGGTTATGTTGTTCCAGTGATGCCAGACGACGAGCAGTGTCGGCTTGAGAGGTTTGGTAGACTTCAGCCTTCGAAGTTCAGCGGTACTGAGGGCGAGGATGCCCACGAATTTCTAGACAAGTGTCAGAAAATGCTTCGCACTGCAGGGATCTTAGAGTCTAGTGGAGTGTCTTTTACCACCTTCCAGTTCTCAGGGCCAGCATTTGCATGGTGGGAGGAGTTTGAGAGGCGTAGGCCTGCAGGAGCAGTACCCCTTACTTGGCAGCAGTTCTCCACTCTCTTCTTGGAGAAATATGTGCCGCAGTCTCGCAGAGAGGAGCTGCGCCGACAGTTTGAGTGGTTAGTCCAGGGTGATATGACAGTGACCCAGTACGAGTTGAAGTATACGCAGTTGGCTAGACATGCTACATGGATGATCCCGACAGATCGGGAAAGGATCAGGAGGTTCGTGGATGGCCTCAACTATTCGACTCGCATTTTGATGACTAGGGAGAGGGTGGTAGCAGCTTCATTCGAGGAGGTAGTTGATATGGCTCGTCAGATTGAGGCAGATCGTCGCCGAGAGCGTGATGAGAGCGAGGCTAAGAGGCCTCGAGGTTCAGGTAGCTACAGTGGTCCTCCATCTAGGGGCCAGTTCCAGCAGAGCAGAGGTAGTTCTTTTAGGCCTCATCAAACAGGTCGCCCAGAGTACAGTTGGACTTCTTCCGGCCGTGGCCGTCAGGGATACCAGCAGGGCTAGTCTTCAGTCAGTGCCCTTCCAGCTCAGAGTTCTACTCCTGCCTCTTCAGCCCAGGGTTCATCTACAGCGAGGGGTTCTCATCANAGTCCTGGCCTTCAGGAGGCATTGGCCCAGATATTATCTGTCTGCACTAGTTTGGCTCAGGCAGTTTCAGCTACTACTGCCGCAGCTACTTCTCAGACCGGGGGTGGTGATCAGACCCCCGCAGCTCGCACACCAGAGAAGGTTGTACAGGGACTTCAGAAGCCAGAGGCAGCCCCAGCTCAGGCAGTTGCACCGGCTGTTCCAGTTACGCCAGTTGCACCAGCCCCAGGTTATGTTGTTCCAGTGATGCCAGACGACGAGCAGTGTCGGCTTGAGAGGTTTGGTAGACTTCAGCCTTCGAAGTTCAGCGGTACTGAGGGCGAGGATGCCCACGAATTTCTAGACAAGTGTCAGAAAATGCTTCGCACTGCAGGGATCTTAGAGTCTAGTGGAGTGTCCTTTACCACATTCCAGTTCTCAGGGCCAGCATTTGCATGGTGGGAGGAGTTTGAGAGGCGTAGGCATGCAGGAGAAGTACCCCTTACTTGGCAGCAGTTCTCCACTCTCTTCTTGGAGAAATATGTGCCGCAGTCTCGCAGAGAGGAGCT
>MU664864.1:263734-309817 GCA_026770625.1 Nicotiana glauca
AATTTGGACTGATTCTGGTTGAAAATGAGGCATATAGCCTCTTAGAAGGGAGTTTGTTTCAGAAAAGTCAACCGGAAGTTGACTATGTGGTTAGAGGGCTCGGATGTGAATTCCGGTGGTTCGGTTAGTTTTGGGAGGTGATTTGTGACTTAGGAGTGCAATCGGAATTGAATTTAGAGGTCCGGTGTAGAAATAAGCTTGAATTGGCGATGTTGGAATTTTGGCGGAATTCGGTTGATAGGTGAGATTTTGATCCGAGAGTCAGAATGGAATTCCGACAGTTTCAGCAGCTTCATTAGGTGATTTTGGATGTGTCTGCAAATTTTCAGGTCATTCGGACGTCGTTTGTTCGGGTTTTTGATTGGATATGAGATTCGGATGATTTAAGGAAAATTAGGCTTGAATCCATGGTAATTTGGTGATTTTTGTGTTAAAGTATGTGTTTTTAGGATTGGAACAAGTTCGTATCGTGTTTTAGAGTGGGTTTGTATTTTTGGTTGAGGTCCCGAGGGCCTCGGGATGGTTTCAGATGGTTAAGCGGAAGGAAATTGGTAAAATTGCAGGTTTGTTCTTAAGCTTCTGTTATTTCCGCATATGCAGAAAAAGGACCGCAGAAGCGGTTCCACAGATGCGGTTGGCTAGCCGCAAAAGCGGTCCAAGAGGGGCCAGGGGAATTCCGCAGAAGCGGATATTTGACCGCGTAGGCGGGGCCGCAGAAGCGGACCTATGACTGCAGAAGCGGTCTGGAGAGGCCGCATATGCGGAAATTTTGATCGCATAAGCGATCCCAGAGATTTTTAAGTGAGTAATAGATGTAGATGATGACCCGAGGGTTTGAAACCCAGGTATATCACACTGTGACGCTATGATGAGGCGAGACACGTACTCTATGGTGAGTGCGTGGTCGATTGTGGTTGAGGACTGTAAACTAGTCCGACCGAATGATGTTGAACTATATCATTGGCTTGAAATTAGCCGGTAAACCTCCTACTTGGATGGTTATGGACATATATTTGGGCTGCGTGCCAGTTATTTGGATCCGTGAGGATCGTTATCACTGTCTCTATGAATTATAGCATGTTCTCATGATATCAATCCTGAGTTAAATACTGTCTAAATATGAATTGCAAAATCCTGAGATTTTAAACACCTAAGTATAATTATGATAATTGAAACTAAAAATGGTAAGTATGATTGTGCATTCATGACTATGCATGGATCGGGCTGCACGCCACAGAGGGTGTGATATTATATTGCGCTTGGGCTGTAGGAGCCCCTCCGGAGTCTGAACCCCCACAGTGAGCTCCGGGTACCCATGGATCGGGCTACGCGCCGTAGCGATCATGTGCATTGCATTCATGCATTGATATATTTATCTGCTTTGACTGTTTCTGCTAGCTGTTGTTACACTGTTAAACGTGTAGGAGTACAGTTCCTAGCTTTACTTTGTGCTATATGTTGGGATTTTTTATTGTCGGACATTATATATGTCTATTAACACTGAGTTGGAAGTACTCACTTTACTCCCTGCACCTTGTGTGCAGATTCAGGTACTCCAGGAGCTATCTGAGCTTACTGCTGTTCTTCAGGACGTTTACACGGAGTTGTCGAGGTAGCTTCCTGGCATCCGCAGGACCCGACTTCTCTCCTATTTCCTGTTATTTGACTTTTTCGCGTACTTTAGAATATGTTGTGTTACAGTATATTTGTGCTATTCTGGTAGAGGCTCTTGACTCATGACCCCCAGATCTTTGGGAGGTGGTTCTGTATTGTTGATTTTTGGACTTATTTTCTATTTTCAGTTATACTTCTAGTTTAAATGATGTTAATGATTTTCAAACAAATGGTTTTGAGATTTATGCTCGGGTTGAGAGTGAAATTGGTCGGGCTTGCCTAGCAGTTGTGTTGGGCGCCATCACGACCGGGTTTGGGGTCGTGACAAAGGGCTTCGGAAAAAAAAACATAGCATGACGGATTTGGTTGCCGCCTTATGATCTCATGGTCATAGGTCTGAACCATAAGAATAAAAGATCATAAGACGATACAGAGAAACGGAAGGACTGGAGATTATTGAAGAAAGAATTAATGAAGCTTTGGTTTCACAATTCCTTTATTTATTGAGAAATGGTGACGAAACAAACGGCGCATTCAAAGTTTTTAGGGAAACGGATCGGCTGTGAACTCAATATTTTTTTGGAAATGAACCGATGGTGCATTCAATGCTTATAGGTAATGAACCAACGGGACGTCTTGAACGCCTATGTCGAAAGAGGCTGTCACCACAGGATGTTAAAGAAAGACGAAGTCAAGATTGTTTCGTATCTTTTCATTATAAGAAACGTGGGTATTATCTATACAAGGCCAAATTTGGAGAGTTCAACTTTGGGACTACTGTGGCACTCCATGCCGGACCTCGAGTAGCTTGAAGTTGAACTTGAAGGTAGACCCCGGGGTACTTCCTTTGAGGGGGCATATTGAAGGTCAATCCATGAGCAACACAAGTCGGTGATCATCATGGATAGGCAGGAAACCACTGAGGGCACGCGATGAGGACTGACAGAGTCTTCAAAAATATTACAAACATGTACTGAGCCAGTGTATAGCTGTACTAGTAGCATTTCTTCCTCATTAATTAGACATGTACTATGTTGGAATTCACCCCCCATATATAAAGGGGACCCTTGTCATCTTTTAGAGCATTCAGATTATTACACAATATCAAATATAATTATAGTTACCATTTTCAAGGTAAACAATGTCATGTAAGACCGCCCTTGTCCCTAACCTTTCTCTATTCCGCCTCGTTCTTTGCTTTGTACTAAAAGATTAAGAGATTGGGCTGAGCAGAGGGTCGCAATCCTTCTATATAAAAAATACTTAATAGCTAACGGCTGTGTGCATTTTTACCCAATTTTAAACTAGGTAAAAGATATTAACATATATCATTTCTAAAGATCTTCCATCAAGCTTGAAAGAGTTATTCCATCAATCATGAAAAACTATAATTACGAGGCCATCCAATCCATACAAGTATAGTTTTGTTTTTTCTAAGCCATTATCTAAGTATCTGATGTTACGCTGACGGGGAACGAGCCCATGTTCAAAACGCATAGAAAAGAGAGAACAATTCGAATGGTAAGCTATTATCTAAGTGACAGGATGTTACGCTGATGGGGAATTAATCTATGTGAACAACAAAAAGAAAAGAAAGAAAAAAACGATGGTAAGCTGTTATCTAAGTATCTGGATGTTACGCTGATTGGCAACAAACCAAGGTGATATTTGCTATTTAAAGTTGAATGGTAAGCCATTATCTAGAATGAGTACAACCGATTTTATTAAAATTCAAAAGATGAAATCTCTTTCAACATGTTTTTGATTACATTGAGGCATGTATTATAAACAATAGCCTTAGTATAAATTTTAGTTAGACTCTTATTACTATCAAACACCTTGTTATTTGTTATGACTCAAAATTTAAAATATTACTTAATATATTATTTACTGCACATTGAAGATTGTATTATAAACAATAGCTTTAGTTTGATTTTTAAAATATAAAATTGAAGAAACAAAAGGACAAAGGGAAGAACGTTAAAAAAATAAGCTAAGAAAAAGTAAGACAAAATATAAGGTTAATGCATTACGTACTGAACATTTATTGAAATTCTATATTCTAGTAAATACACTTTCTTTCCAGCGGCGGACCCAGAATTTTTATCAAGTGGGTTCAAAATGTAAAGGAGTAAATATACAAACACAGCGAGAAGCGGCATTGCGTACATGCAACATAGATGTCTGTGGAAGCAATGTAACTTTGAACTTAGAAGTGAAAGATTGAAAGAAGCAAAGGGTTTGAGAATTGGAAATTATTTATAATTTTCATGACGTTTTATTCTATTAGGGGGGAAAAATAAAATGGTGCAGTTTTCTTTTCCTAAAGTATACTTATATGGAAAAGGCTTTTCTAGTGTAAAAAAGAGAAATATGAACTTTCCTATGTCGCATGTATGTCATAAAAATTCCGGTTGACTATTGTACATTGGAAGAAATGAGTGACCGTTTGAGGCTGAGTAGTCTCAAACTCGGGGACATCTTGATAAAATTAAACCCACATTGCCAGCGAGCTAAACAATATCTTTTTGCAAAGGGGGTTCAAAGAATTAATATACTACTATTTTCATGACGAAGGAAAGAATAAACCTACATACAAAGAGTTATTTTCCGATGAAGCGGGTTCATATAAACCCTCTTGATCCCATGGGGGTCCGCCCCTGTTTCTCACATGTGCTGAAATGGATTGCATGTCACTCTGTGAAGATCTGGCCCAACCCACTTTTCTAACCTTATATTTGATTTTGAGTACACTAAGGAATTTATTATAAATAGTATCCTTAGTTTGAATTTTACTTAAGCTCTCATTACTATCAAGCCATGTGTTTTTGTAAGGACTTAAAGTTCAAAATCATAGTTAATATTTTTTCTACTACACACTGAGGCATGTATTATAAACAGTAGTCTTATTTTGAGTCTTGGAAGATACAATTAAAGAAAGAAAAAGGACAAAAGGAAAAAAGTTACAAATAAAAGAAAGAAAAACTTGGACCAAATATAAGATTAATGCAATGCTTACTCAAGATTGATTGAACTTCTAAATTCTTGCAAGCACTCATTCTTGCACATGCTAAAATGTATTACATGTCACTCATTGAAGAGCTGGCCAACCCACTTTATCTGGCTGTGATTAGAAGATTCTTTCACTATTAATCAAAAAGAAAAAGAAATAAGAAGCTGAAGATTTTGTTAAAATTCAAAAGCTCAAGTGTCTTTCAATATGTTGTTGAATATATTGAGGCGTGTATTTTTAATAACCCGATCAGTCATTTTGAGCTCTAGCACGTCATTTAGCGGTTTGAGGTCCCGAATAACTTCTCTTCCAGTATTATGACTTGTACGCATGTTGGAATTGAATTCTGGGAAGTTCGGAGTTGATTTGGAAAGAAAATTCCCGTTTCGAAAGCTTCAAGTTGGAAGAATTGAATAATATTGGATTTTAAGTAAACTTCCTGACAATCAAGATTTGAAGGTTCTAGCATGTTCGTATGATAATTCTGGGCTTAGGCGTATGCTCGAATTGGGTTTTGGAAGTCTCGGGAACGTTTCGGCACCTATTGTGTTAGTTGGCATTTTAAAAAGAATTTCATAAGTTTTGGTTGAAGTGCATTTCAGTGTTATTGATGTCCATTTGGGATTCTTAGTTTGGGAATACCTCTGTATTGTGATTTTGGTTCTAGGAGCGCGATCAAAAGTGAATTCGGAGGTCTACGGGACATTTTGGAGTCATTTGGCTAAAGATAGAAATTTGAAGGTTTTGAGATGTTTGACCTTTTTTATATCAGGGTCGAAATCCGATTCAAAAAGTTGGAGTAGGTCCGTAATGTCGAATATGACTTGTGTGCAAAATTTGAAGTCAATCGAACGTGATTTGATAGGTTTAAACATTAGAAGTAGAAGTTTAATATTCTAAAGTTCATAAAGCTTGGATCAGAGGTCGATTTATGATTTTAGCATTGTTCGATATGATTTGAGGCCTCGAGCAAGTCCGTAATGTGTTTTATGACTGGTTGGTATTATTGATTGGGGTCCCGACGGCCTCGGGTTGATTCCGAGTGGTTAACTGATCGAAAATAGGATTTTTGAAAGGGCCGAATTTGTTGGTTGCTGATATAACCGCACCTATAAAATTTGGGCAGTAGAAGCGGCAAGGAGAGCTGCAAATGCAATTTTGGCTAGAAGTGAAGAGACCGTAGATACGGTCATGGAGCCGTAGAAATGGGACCGTACCTGCGGTGGACGAGGCACAGAAGCGGAAAAGGGGAGCCTAGAGGAAACCGTAGAAGCGGTAGATTGGCTCGCACATGCGTAACTCCAGAAGCGGTCAAGGGACCGCAGGTGCGGAAGTGCTGGAGGCAGAATGGTTCTTTTAAAATCAGGATTTGGCTATTTTCTCTCATATTTTCTTGGATTGGGCGATTCTTCGAGAGTTTCAAGAGGGGATTTTCATCATTAATGATACGGTAAGCTAATACCATCCACCTTGAGTTAAATATATCGATTTTGAATGGATTTTAGCATGTAAATTCGTAGAAACTTGGGGGTTTGGAGAAAACCTATAAAATTGATATTCTTGGAAATTTACCACGAAATTGGGAATGAACTTTAGAGTAAATTATAAATTTGAGTTTGTGGAATTATGTGTAAGTTTAATCTTCGAAAATTTTTGGAATACGGCCACTTGGGCCCGAGGGTATTTTTGTCAACTTTTCGATCGGTGTTAGGAATTGTTATAAATTGGATTGTAATGAGTAACTGGGCATATATTGATGGGTTTGCATAATTATCGGTTTATTTTGGAGCATTTAGCGTTGATTCGAGTCTTTGGAAGGGCGTGAAATGCAAGTTATGGATCTTCAGAGTGAGGCGAGTCTCCTGTCTAACCTTGTAAGAGGAAATTGTCCCCATAGGTGAAATAATTAATTATGTGGTCCATGTTGTGGGGGCTACGTACGCAAGAGGTGACGAGAGACCGTGTATAGCTACTAATATGCGTTAGTTCAGGTAGTCTAGGACCCAAAAAGCATGCTATACTTGGAATATTTGAAACTTATTGACAGTTGAATTGTATAAATCCAATTGAATTGGCAAATGAATTTCTAAAGAGAATTAAACTTCATTTTTCTATATAGTTAAAAGAGAATAGAATCTCTTTGGATAATTGTTTCTGCTGACTTTTTTATTGACTATCTTTGTGTGTTTAAATTCTGGAACGGGCCGAACGCCTCGGTAGATTAAATAGATACATCTATGGTTCGCGCCATTCTACCCTCTGGCAGTACAAAGTTTAAATATCGTTGGATCGGGCAGTACGTCCTTAGCATTATTTGTGCATGCTTGTATTGCTTGCCTTGAACTTGTTAAAGTTGTTATAGCCTCTTCCCGGCTTTGGAATATTTTTATAAATAATGGAAAGGAATTTTGAAATTTCCTATAAAAGAAAGAATTGTTTACTTGCTTCACTGTATCAAATTAAAATTATGCTCATAAAATCTACGATTTAATATATTATTGATATAACATTACTGGACCATTAGTAAGTGTCGAAATTGACCTCTCGTTTCTACTTCTTCGAGATTTGACGAGATATTTACTGAGCACACATTGTTTTCGTACTCATGCTACACTTGCTATGCATTTTTGTTGCACGGGCACATGTACTTATAGTGGCCTGGTGGTCGTAGCAGCATGTATGATATGGGAATTAGGTGTGCTACATTAGTCGAGGCGACCCGCAGCTAGTATAGTCTCTTTCAATGTATTATATTTACTTTCTGTCCATTGCATTCCGGACAGATGTTGTATTGTATTGTTTCTTAGAAATAGCTCATGCACTTGTGACACCGGGTACTAGGGAAGTCTATGGGTTTATTTAGAAATTTTAAAGTTGTTAAATATTTTATTGTTTATTCAATGGAATTTATTATATATTGATCAAACGTATAAAAGAAGCGATTTCAAAAATATTTTAAGATTAATTAAATATTTTGGCTGGATTGCTTGAAAGCGGTGTTCGGCGCCGTCATGACCGTTAGTGAATTTTGGGTCGTGAAAACATGGTACCAGAGCACTAGGTTCCCTTATGTCTCACTAGTCATGATAAAGTCTAGTAGAGTCTCGCAGATCGGTATAGAGACGTCTGTACTCACCCTGGGTAGGTTGTAGGTCTGTTAGGAGTACTTCCCTTCTTGATTCCATATCGTGCAATTTGATCCATGGAGGCTTATGCCCTTAATTACTTCATATTCAATCTTATGCGACGTGAACCAGTTGTTATAAATCGAGAATCGAAGAATTGATATGGAACTACCGATGCAGTGCGGGGTGTTTCTCCCTGCATAGTTGTCTGAGCTATTATCGTCACCTTGTGGAAGGATATTCTATCGTTTCAGCTCAGTAGCGGTAGTTCTGGGAGCTTGGAGGCTAGGCACAAGATGACACGATGATATAAACGATAGTTTCACAGTATTGATATGATGGTAGGACGTTTTCCTACGTGTTGGGCTAGAGAATGACTTGAAGGAAGATTTACTCAGTGCATAATTTAGAGATTCGGTATTTTATCCCTGGCGAGGGAAAGGAAATGAGACTAAGAATGGTCGGATGTGGACTTATAGAGTTTTTGTCTATGATGAGGTGTCGATGTCCTAATTAAATGTACAAAGTTCATCGGTGTTATGATCTACTATAATTTGCCTTTGGGGAAAGATATCGTGAAATAGTATAGGAGATCCAGCTATCAGATATCGCAGGGTGTAGTGGTTTAGGATTGAATCAGTGTTTCTAATGTTGACAGTTTGAGAAAGATGACCTTCAGAAAGGTTTAAAGTTAGAAGCAATTGTGGGTTCAAGTGCCACGAAGATAGATTCTAATTGAGGCAACAACTGAGTAGCAACGGATAAGGAAGGACATGTAGGGAGTGTTAGGCGGTGGTTAATAATTTTTAGGAGGCTAGGTATAATAAGTAAAAGTCGACTAGTCAACTAAAAGGGTGAGTTTCGACAAAGTGGGAGAGTTTGGAGTGATTTGGGAAATTTTAGTAATTGGTGATTTGGGCCTACGAATTAATTTGAAGTATGGGATACTATTCAGTAGGAGATTTGAAATAAAGAAAAGGAACTGCTTGACATGAAAGAGGATACAAGCTAACTCTCAGCAGAAGGGATGTTACCGCGCAACTAATTGTTGTCCAGGAATGGTGAATGGACTTTTACAGCTAGAGAGTGAGCTAGGACTCAGGATGGGCCATTAATGTCATGGTTATTGCACCCCGTGTAGCAGTTTTGGAAGATGTCGGCAAGTAGATTCCAAAGGCGGTATATCTCCAGTGAAAAGGACAGTGGTTGCATAGTTGGCGAAGCTTAGACAAAGGGTTCTATTAGATGTATAGCAAAGAGATCAGTCGTGTGAACATGGTTGATGATTTAGAGTATAACAAGAGGATTTTGCAGAAAGATTCTGAGAATTTGGCATTTGATTGCACAAGGTTATGTCAACAAGAGATAAAGGATCCTAGTGAATTCCAGAAATTTGTGTAATGTTGGATTCAGGTTAAGTGGGAGAGGCCCACCCCCTATGATTAACGATTACCTGGTTAACTACTTGCGGAGTTTCCGATTATTAGCATATTGATGGGTTATTTTAGCTACAGGAAAAGAGCATAAGTGGTAAAGTGAGTAAATGAATTGTTAAAGGTGTACTATAGTTAGCCTTATTGGCTCATGTTCAGACTTAGGGAAGAATTCATGACTCATGCCTTGTATAGATGCGAATTTCCAGGAAAGTGATTCTGCCAGGTGCTTCGTCGAGGGGTATTCATGTGCTAGAAGATTTATTGAATTGATTATATTTGAGGTCAAACCAGAATGTGTGGCTCTCAACAAAGGTCCTAGTGAATTTGAAGGGGTAAAGTCTGGTGCTTGATAATTTCGAGCCTGTAGGTACGGTTAAATTGTCACGACCCAATTTCCAAACCCGGTCGTGATGGTGCCTCCCATGAAGAGAAGGCCAGCAAATAGAACACGACGCCCCTTTCAAAATTATTAAACATAGATGAATAGATAATTAGAACTTAATGACAATAATAATCGATATCTACAATCCAACACAACCCAATCGGGGTGTCACAAGTCAAGAGCATTTAAAGAAGACTGAACACAACTATTGGGCCAATAATAATATGCAAAATAAAATCTGGAATCAAAAGACGAAGTCCGGTGCTGTGAACGCTGGCGATCACCTTGCCCACTACAGTAGTAATACCTTCAATCAGCTATTAACCCGCTTCCGGGTGAACAATACTTGCAACTGCACGCGTGGTGCAGGGAGTAATGTGACTACTCCAACTCAGTGAGTAATAAGAGTAAATAATAACTGAGCGGCAAGAAGTCACGTAAGAGCACTCCATCATGCCATATAGGACAGTACAACCCTTTGAGAAAGACAGTAAAACCGGAAAAATTCTTTAGAAAATACCTGGCTCAGTTAAAAACCTCATTGAAAATATCCTTTTCAGACAATTAAGCAAATGAATGCAGAACAGATAGTGCAAGTCAGCACACAAGTTAGCCGTTCGGGCACAACACTCCACCAACAAATAACACCAGGGTATCTGGTAAACAGTGCAAGAAGTAGCATGGATGCAACAAATAACACCAGGGTATCTGGTAAACAGTGCAAGAAGTAGCATGCAAGCCAATGATATGAGGGTGCTGAATTTCATGACACGTAGTACAAACAAGAACCGATGCATGAAAGCAATGCAATGCACATGATCGATGTGGAGCGCAGCCCGATCCATTTGGGTACCCGCGCTCACTGTGGGGGTTCAAACTCCGGAGGGCCTCCTACAGCCCAAGCACAATATCAATATCACACTGCTGCGGTGTGCAGCCCGATCCATCCTCAGTCCAGAATATGCATGTGAGCCACTAGAGCGATGTCAAGTAACAGTTCTTAGCTTCAAACGTTAGAAATGTAGTTTAAGTTTTAAAACCTTATAAGTATGACTAGACATTTCAAAACGGTGTTTAACTCAGGACTGAAATCATTTAACATGCCAAGTATCATGAAAACAATGATAATAATACCTAAAGGATTCAAATAATCGGCACGAAGCCCAAAACATGGCAATTAGCCCAAATCCGGATGATAACAAGTAGTTTCAGTCAAATACGTAGTAATTTCATCAATCGGGATGGATCAAGTCACAATCCCCAATGGTGCTCTACCCCACGCTCGCTATCCGGCGTGCAGGTCACCTCAGTACAGCACTATGACATGTAAATCCGGGGTTTCAAACCCTCGGGATATCATTTACAAGTATTACTCACCTCGAACTAGCAAAAACTCAAGCTCGCGACACCTTTTCCCCTCAATTCGGCCTTCTCGCGCGTTGAAACTAACCAAAAGCAGAGTGAATACATCATACTATGCCAAGGGAACAATACCCAATCAAAAACAATCAAAATATAGCAAAAATCTCGAAACTAGCAAAAACCGAGCACTGGGCCTACTTCTCGAAAAATTACAAAACTCACATTACCGAATTCCTCGTCTTGCCACGAGTCTATACATATCAAGATTATCAAAATAGGAGTCCATTTGACCCCTCAAATCCCTAGTTTAACTCTCTTAAGTTTCAAGCCCAAACCTCCATTTTTAACGTTTAATTCCTTGGCTTTTCAGTGTTAATCATGATCCAATACCCTATTCAAACTTGCTCCAATCTTAAAAGCACATCCAACAACACACAAATCCTTATTTTTCATCAATTTCAAGCCTAAGTTCTTCAAATTCTTCCGAAACTCACATTCAATCAAAAACCCAACAAAACGACGTTCGAATGACCTAAAAGTTTGCAATCGTATCCAAAATCACCTAACGAAGCTACTGCAACTCTGGAAATTTCATTCCGACCCTCGGATCAAAATCTCACCCATCAACCGGAATTCGCCAAAATACTAACTTCGCCAATTCAAGCCTAATTCCAGACCGGGCCTCCAAAATCACTTCTGATCATGCTCCTAAGCCACAAATCATCTCCCGAAACTAACCGAATCACCAGAAATCATATCCGATCCCTCTAACTCAATAGTCAACATTCGGTTGACTTTTTCCAAACCAAGTCTTCCTTAAAGAGACTAAGTGTCTCATTTCCTACCAAGACCAATCCATTTCAACTCTAACACACCAAATACAAAAAATGAAACATGAAGAAGCATAAAATGGGGAAAATGGAGTAGTAACACATGAGATGACGTGTCGGGTCGTCACATAATCAAGCTTTGTAGCAGCTTATGAGGAGATGCCCAGAATGTTCTATGATGCTTTGACCAGTAATCTAGCAATTGGGAGGAATGAAATGGTTCGTGGGATTTGAGATAGTTTGGTCTCAAGATTCACGGTCACTCGGGATGAGTGTGGATGGAGTGTGTTCTCTGTTGAATGGAGATATTATTCCTAAGGTAATCAACTATAAATTGGAAGAAGATAGACTGGTTAGCCATAGTTGAATTGCCATATTAATGGTAGTGATCAGTTCCTTCGGCAGACTATGCAATTGATTTGTGGTGGTACATGCAAGGCATGTCGGCCGCCGTAATTTATGTTATTTAGGAGTATTCTACTGTTATGACCTGTTAGGTGTAGGCGGATCCTGGAAGGGTTATGGTGGTTTAGACCATAACTTGGAGATTTGCATATTCTATGATTCTTAAAATTCAACTATGCGTGGCGATGGTTCTCCAGAAATGAGTTAAGTGAAAGGTTTTATACGATGAAGCGTCAATCTATTAGTGGTTATCGAGTTATGATGGAAATTTTGTTCTATTAAATATTGGCATGTTGGGTGTAGTGAACGGTATGGAATTTGAAGTAAGGATCAAGGTTGCAGTTCAGTGTTAACAAGGATGTCGTGAGCCCGGATGAGAAGGGAAATATTTTTGATGTTTAAAGTAAGTTGGTATTGCCTTCAGCGTCACCTGAGATCGGTGTTTTGTGAAAAATGCTTTGCATCCTGGTTAAGGATTCTTGATCACTTTTTAGCGTTAGTGCAGCTAGTGGTTTGGATGTACAAATCTGTTATCTACTATGAAAGGTTGTGGGAGCGTGCCCCACGGTAAGGTTGTATAAGTGCGGCATGTAGTCACTTGATTTGTTGAAGAGTTAAACCAAGTATGAATATTGTGGTGATATTGTTGGTTTGGGAATTGATGTTTGGAGGGCACTGGTTTTATTATGTTGATGACTGTGGATGATTACTCCGGTTATTATGGTTGTTCGTATGTGTTATGAAAGAAAGGAGAGTTATTATAGACCTTTGAAAGGTTATTAGCCTAGTTCAGTGCGATCAGAATCTGCTTAAGGTCTGTGGATGGATTCACATGTGAATATGGGCTCTGCATTAGGCCGAATGTGTTCATTTCCACAATGCGTTCCTTGTGGAAGATTAGTCGGGGTCTTATTTCATCGTCAGTTATTTCATGTAATGATATATTGCGATGTATAAGTTCTGATATGTCTTAGTAAATTTCTTATGTATTGAGATTCCGCATAAAGATGATGTTATTTGAGCAGGATTTCTCTCGAGATTCAAATCGTATATCGCACCTATGTTGTGCTTGAGTTTTGTAGCCTATGGCACAATATGTCTCCAAGGGATGTATTATGCACTTATCGTGCTTTTGACCAATATTCGGTATTTTGTTGTAATGAGCAATTTAGCTCGATGTATATCTCCTTATATGAATTCTATGTGTGGTTCGGGACGCCACCATGAGTATGTTATTTGGATTGGGTTGCATGCTGCAATAGTGTGATGCTGAGTACAGTTTTCTATATGCTATTTTTGTATGCCTTGCTTCCTATTTTCTAAGGAAAGTCCATATAAGTGCGTGAGTTGAGTAGTCCCTTCCAGAGTTCATTTTCCTTTGTCATGTTCGAGTTCATAGCCTATTTCCATATTGTGGAACCATATGAAACTTTTGATCATGTCCGGGGTGGCTTATTGCATGAGAAGCTCACACTAGTGAGACGAGATCATTGGGCTTGGGGATCAGTACAATCTAACTATATAGAGTATATTAAGGAGGTAAGACCATTATTTGGTTCAGAATGAGGTGATGGTTCTTGTTCGGAGTATAGACCCAATGATTTGTTCATTCGGTAGTCGGTTATGAATTTCTATACATCTCTTCCGTCATGGCGATATTGTAAGAATTAGAGCAAGACCTATGTAGGTCATAAGGTGCAATGGGAGCATCAGATTCGTGGAATTCGATTAATTTGATCATAGAATGTTATTGTGGTCCTGTGAGTAAAGTGGTGCAAGTTTTTAATTGATCTACGGTATGCAGTCATGTTTGGGTGTTGCGTGTAATAATTGATACGGTGGGCGTATGTTGGGACAGGCCTGGCAAGGAATTCTATATGTTTCAATTGGGATCTAAGTCTAATTCGCTTAAGTGAAAAAGGATAACCTCAGATTTAACGAGCTAGGGTGCCTGGTTGAGTTGTGGTAGCACGGGTAGGTGCTCAAAGTGTTAAACAGTGATTTCAGAAAACTCCAGCACAGTTCTTAGCATGTTCGAGGACGAACGTATGTTTAAGTGGGAGAGAATATAACAACCCGACCAGTCGTTTTGAGCTCTAGCACGTCGTTCAAGAGTTTGAGGCCCTGAGTAGCTCTACTTTATGTATTATGACTTGTACACATGATTCGAATTGAATTTCGGAAAGTTCGGAGTTGATTTGGAAAGAGAATTTCCATTTTAAAAGATTTAAGTAGGAAGAATTATCTAAGATTGGATTTTGAGTAAACAAGCTCAGAATCGGGATTCGAAGGTTCCAATAGGTTCGTATGATAATTTCGGACTTAGGCGTATGCCCGAATCGGGTTTTGGAAGACCCAGGAACATTTCGACACCTATTGTGGAAGTTGGCATTTTAAAAAGAATTTCATAAGTTTTGGTTGAAGTGCATTTTAGTGTTACCGATGTCCGTTTGGGATTCCGAGTCTGGGAATAGCTCCATATGGTTATTCTAGTGGTGGGAGCGCGATCGAAAGTGGATTCAGAAGTCTGTGGGTCATTTTGGAGTTACTTTGCTAAATATAGATATTTGAAGATGTAACGACCTGTATTTCCCACCTCCGGGGGTCGTAATGGCACCTACTAATAGGATCTAGGCAAGTGAATTATCAATTACCTCTTTTAGCAAACATCGACAATATTATAAACAATGAAGCATTGAATAATAAAGCGGAAGTCTCAAATGTAATTAAATGAAAGAAATACGGAAGTTCAACAAGATCCTCTACCCAAGACTGGTGTCACAATAATCATGAATATCTAAAGAATACTAAACACAAGTTTTGAACGAAACATAAAACTGTCTGCTTCGGTACAAATGATAACAAACTAAATAAAATAAAAAAGGACTCCGGGCCTGCGGACGTTAGCAAGGCTACCTCGAATGTCCCTAGACTTAAAGCTCGCTCCCAGAATGCTACTGATACTCAAATTCTGCTCCAACACCTGGATCTGTACAAAAGATGCACAGAGTGTAGCATCAGCAAAATCGACCCCATGTGCTGGTAAGTGCTTGGCCTAACCCCGACGAAGTGGTGACGAAGCTAGATCAGACTACCAGATAAACCTGTACAGATATATATACAAGTACAACAAAATAATAGCGGTAAGTAAATAATTAAAACTGGGACGGGAACATGCCTATGGGGTAGCAGATAAAACGGAATATCAAGAATAACAAAGGAAACTACATCTAGTTTCTCCTAACACAGAATAAGAGAAAACAAACCACTTTCACTTGTTTCAATTTCCTCTCGTTGCAGGAGTGCAACTCGATCCCTTTTCTCAAAATATCACGTGGTAGGCGTACCACTCGATCCTATTTCATAATATCATGTGGTAGGCATACCACTCGATCCAATTTCGTAATATCACGTGGTAGGCGTACCACTCGATCATATTTCATAATTGTGAGCACGTGTTTTTTACCGTAAGCAAATTATTCCAAAAGTTTCCAAATAAAATGATTTTACAATTTTTAGAAATTTTAATGCATTTTCTGTGCATTTGCATTAGGAATTTAATTTCACATTTTATCATTAAGTAGGTGTTAATTCATTTTAGAAATTTAAAGAAAAATCATAAAAATAGTTCATTTAGCATTTTTGCATTTTTTTTGTAAAATTGTCTTGATTTAGTTTTAGACCAATTTTATGCATTAAAGTAGTTTAGTTTAATTTCTAGTTTAATTTTCTCGCATCTCCACAAAAATTAAAAAAAATAAATAACACAAAATTACAAATTTTTAAATAAGGAGAAAACAATTAAATTGAAGAAGACAAAATGAAAAGGTTGTTGGGCTCATTATTTCCTATCCCAAATACCCATCACACACGCCCCAGTCCAGGTCCAATTTTAACCAAACCCGGTCAGCCTCAACTAGTCAAAACGACGCCGTTTGGCGTCGTTAAATCCCAGCCATTGATTACCCATGATCCAACGATCATAGCCTGATCTCTCATAAACCAAACGACACCGTTTGAGTGCCAAGTGAATCTAAGCCCTTCAAAATCATATGATCCAACGTCTTTAGTTTCTTATCCCATAATTAATTAATATGTCTTAAAATCAAACGTTACCCTCGTCTCTTCCATGCCCTTCACTATAACAAACCATAGCCGCCCCTGTTCCTCAGCTGACCCCGCCGGAACCCTCGCCGGCGGAAAACACCCCCTACGCCAAACCTCACCAAAATTACACCACATAACCGCCTTGAACCCCTCTTTCCACCCCTCTACATAGCTTCCTTCGAACATCACCCCATGTATTCGAAAATTAAAATTTGTCTCGCCGGAACCCTACCTCCGGCGAACAACACTTACCCCAAATAACCCCAAATTTACACCGTAGACTCGCCTTCATCTTCTTATTCCAAATATCCAAACCATAGTCCTCAAATACCAACATAAGACCTCAAATATTAATTTCAAAATTTTCCGGCCAAGAGTCCAAACTCAAATCTTTATGATTTTTTACCATAATATCCTTAGCCACGTGTTTTCTTATGAAAATACATGGTTGGGGATGTTACGAGTCAAGAATCTCAAAAGATTCTCTTAAAATTGGTTGGTCGGAGTTTTTCGTGACATCAGTGATTTCTTCTCCTATTTTTCTTTTCTTTTATGCTTTATTATTATTCTAATTGGTTCAATTCATGGATTAAATAGTCTATAATAATTTCCATAGGAATCTGTTCTTATTCTGCCTGTTCAATTATTTAGTTTAATAGAATGATTAGTATTCTGACTTTATTTAGTTCTTATTTTATCAATATTAAATGATTCTTGTTCTGATGCAATTCATAGGTTATAATCGTTTGTTGATCCAATAGTCAGTCATTAGCTTATTTGGTGTGAATCGTTAGTTTTAGTTCAATATGTTTTAGTATTTTTCTTGGCTATTTGTAAGTCAATTATGCTTAGTTCAGTTAGTGGTTAATTAGTTGAATTTGGCTATAATTAATCAGGATTGGATATAGCTGAGTAGTAATTGATAATTAAAATTCGGCAATTAGGGGTAGGGGAAACAGTAATTATAGAAGTGAAGGGAGGGTATTTTGGGGTATAGAAAAAGGGTTAATAGTAGTTATAATACAAGTTCAGGGGTAGTAAGGGCATAAAAATGGATAGTTTAGCAAATTTTAAAATGAAGTGAGGGAAATATAGGAATTAGAATGGAATATAATCTTCTAGATTGGAGCATTAGTATAATTCTTAATAAATAAGTATAGCTATTTGTATTACAAGTTAAAAAGTAAAGGGTAGAAATGAAATAAAAGAGGGATTAATGTGTAAACACTCAAATTTGAGTTTCCCTCCAGATTTACATCGATAAATAGGCATTGATATGCCTTGTTTAAGAAGTTTTGAGAATCTGAAAAAATTTCCTTAAAACAAGTTCTGCCCTCATAGATCCAAATTCAAAATTCAAAATTTCCAAAAATCAAAAACATTAAAAAACCTCCAAAAACTCAGAAATATACTATTACATTGATCGATTGATATAAAAAACAATTCAATTTTCTCTATTTTTCCTTGATTATGTGGTTAAGTATTAGAATATCTAGATGCATTGAGGTTTAATTAAGTTGTTGAAAATGATTTGGAGTGTTGAAAATGATATCTACGAATTTCTGAGTTGTTTTCCAGTGGATTTAAGGCATTAAGTTGATTTTTACTTCTTCCTGGGCTGTGACTGTTTACTGCTGGTTTCTCACTGTGCTCTTATTGCTGACTTGCCTCTTCTTTTCTTCTTCATCGCTATTCCAGGTACACGTTGTGAATCTCAGCTGTGGACATGAAACAAATGGCCGTATAGTTTTATTTTTGTCAAATTGCAAAGTAGATTTTCATGTAATGTTTGATCATGTTTTGTAATTGAGTTTGGACTGTTAAAACTGTTAGATTCATATCAGATGTTTTTATTCATTATCTCATAGTAATTCTATTTTAGAGATTAATTTGATATTTTTAATAGTAGTAACATATAGAAATTGAGTATCAATCCGTATTCGTAGTTAGCTGTATAATGATTGAATAATCATGAATATTTTAACTATCTAGACTCTAAGTCACCAAATCCTCTAAGTGTTGAGCACTGGTCCAATAAGGTTAATATGAATTAGTTTAGTAACGAATGGTGTGCTATCACTGTGATTAAAAATCGATTTACACTTTTAGTTTGAGTTTTATCTTTTATGACCTTTAGGAGCTCACTAATAGGTCTGTAAATACAATAATATCAGTTGGATTTGGGAATTCAAATGCAATGTTTTCTTCAAATTAAAAAAATGAATATTTTTACTTTGCCGTAATGGTTAAACATTTGGATTTATTAGAAATGCATCAACAAATTCTGGTATGGAGATGAAGTGCTATTTTGTTTGTTTTGAAAGGCTTATACTTAGTAGCCCAGCCTAAAGTTTGGGCTCCAGCTTACTTGATATGTGGACCAGGCCCAATTCTGACTGTTTTTCTCATTTGGACCTGGCCAAGGCATGTATCTAGAACTTAAATTCATAAATATGAAATCAAGTTTTGAATTAGGTAGCGGGTTCAAGCGAAAAGGGTTTACCCTTTTGTTTGAATTCGGACTTGAATTTGAGAATCGAATTTGTATTCATGGATTAATTGACTCTTTAGAGACAAAAAATAAATAGGAAATTTAGCTACTTTAATTTGGCCTTTAATAAATAAAAATGAGACGAGCCTTGCCGAATTAAAGTACACAATTGCGGGACCCTCGTTAATTACTTAATAAAAATACTTAGAAATTCGGGACGGGCCGTTTAGCAAATTTCACGGTCTTCCTAAAACATAACAACACGTTAGTCGCTTTAAGCGCGTTCTAATTAAATTACTTTCTTCAATACGGGTGTGCATTTCATGCAACCCAAATACAAATCCGAAAACGTTGAATAAGATTGTGTCGAGGATCCGGGTACATTTCATGTGATGTGATCCGAAAACATGTTCTTAAACGACGTTCACTTTCTTAAATAAAATAATTGACAAAAAATGGTAATTAATTCTAAAATTTCACAAGTAAGGTAACATGTATATAAAAATTAAATTTTAGCCAAATATAACAGTTGAGCGACCGTGCTAGAACCACGGGACTTGGGAATGCCTAACACCTTCTCCCAAGTTAACAGAATTCCTTATCCCGATTTCTGGTTCGTGACTGTTAAATAGAGTCAAACTCTTCCTCGATTCGGGATTCAAACCGGTGACTTGGGACACCATAAATCTCCAAAGTGGCGACTCTGAATCTTAAATAAAAATAAATCCCGTTTTGATTGTCCTTTAAATGGAAAAACTCCTTTCCTTATTATATCCCTTCATTGGGGTATAGTAAAGCCTATTCAGAAAAAGGAGGTGTGACAGCTCTGGCGACTCTGCTGGGGACAAGAACCCAGAATTTTGGTTCAGGATTGAAGAATTCGAGCTCAAATAAATTGTTGTATTTGGCTTTATTTGATTTTGCCACATGTTCCATGCTATACGTGCTAAATATTTTTACCGCTTTAATATTTTTTGAATTGTATATAAGTTGTCGCGAATTCCTCCCTCTTTCTCAATCTTCTGCATCATGGAGAAGGGTGCACTTCGTGTAGCTTCTCTTCTGTTAGAGTCTTTTTACCAAATTTAGAACGAGATTTGGATAAGTTGCAAAGCCGGGCGAGCTTCTGTATCCCCGATACACTGCCTCCCCCACGGCCCGAGTTGTCCGCTCGGGTAAGCCAGGTCTAGACCAATAAACCTAGGGTTTAAACCTATATGAACAATAAACTCATGCCGGATCCCTAGTAGGACGCTTATATGCATCACGTGCATTTTGACTTAGGGGACTCAACACATGGGTTGGGTCCGTCTAGGACAGGTGACCCGAATTTAAATGACCATCCTGATGCATTTATTTGCTCGGCTCTGCATGTTGACCGGTTTGAATACGATGAGTGAAAAATCATGAAAAATAGCAGTGTTAATACTAAGGGAGGGTAACCATTTGTTGTGAAAAAACCCAATGCCCAACTAGTACCGAAATGCTGCCGGATTTTTGAAAAAAAATGGAAAAAATGTAAAAGGAGAAAATATTTGGAAAAAATGGAAAAGTAATTTGTTGGTCAAAAATAGTTTTGATTTTAGCCAATTGGCCCGAACTACGCTGGTTTGATTCTCACCACGAGTGAGATACGTAGGCAACCCTTGACGGGTCCAACCACGCCTTTTGCAAAAATAGCCGAAAAATGTCAAAATTTTGATTTTATTATAAATAAGTCGGGTGAAGCTATTCTTGTTTAAAATAAGCCAAATGGCCCTCAAAGGGACGCCGTAAGGCCATTTTTGCAAGAATAGCCACTTTGAGTCATTTTAAGTAATTTGCGGGCACAGCCTTAAAATCTTCTTTTCGGAAGTATTGAGAGGCTGTATCTGCAAAAATCAAAATTGGTCATTTAACAACTTTCCAAAAAATAGCCACTTTATCAAATAAACCATTACATGGTCGGTTTTGCTAAAATAGCCACAATTGGTATTAAAACTTTCTCAGTCTTGCGATTGGCCTGTGGTGATGTTGAGTGACGCCCCATGGGCCCTAGGATGAGAAATTTTAATGAAATTTTAATCATTGAGTATGTAGTTTCTTTAAAAAAAAATTTTTTTTTTGCAAAAATAGCCACTTTTCCCTTTAATCATTAAATTCCTTCAAATAAATGTGCAGGATGAATTCAAATGACATCAAAACCTTCTCAGTCCTGAGCGAGATACCCCTTAAGTTCCATTTATGGTGGGACGACCTCGGAGATGAAAGCAGAAAATCAGTGGTAAAATTTCTAGGTGGCCTTGTGGGACTTATAAACATAAAACCGAGAAAGGATATTGTTGAAGCCTTGATACCGTTTTGGGTTCTGACTCGAAATGACTTCAGGTTCTCTGATTGTGAGCTCACACCAACATTGGAAAAAATAGCAGGGTATGCCGGTCTTAATGAAAATATGCGAAATAGATATCCTTTGTCGCCGAGACCGGTCACACTCCACAGGTTTTTAGATTTGCTGAGTATCAGTCGGGATGTCCAAGACCCGTGTCTAGAGGATGGGTGTTGTACTCTTCATTTTCTCTATCATCGATATGGCAACCCGAGGGGTTTCGAAGAACCTAATACCGGCCTGACACATGGTGGTAATAAAAACAAATGGGAGGCTGGCGAGGGTTAGCATTTATGGTGGCCTTCCTAGGAATCGTAATTTGCCCAAGGAAAGATGGAAATATAGACCTCAGGCTAGTAGGAATGGTGGATGTAGCTATGAAGAAACCTACTAGCACGGTGGTTTCTTTGATCATAGCGGAGATATATCGGGCTTTAACTAAATGTCGGGAAGGGGAGAAATTCTTTCAGAGGTGTAATCTCTTATTGAAAATGTGGATCCAAGAACATTTATGCCATCGCACGGGATACATGAATTTCGGGTTGACTGGACTCAGTTTCATCAATGAGTTTGAAACCCGGGTTACAGGCATCAAATTTTTCGAAGGTGTTGAGGCTTGGTCATCATGTTTGAGATCTTTAAATGCTGATAAGGTTGAGTGGGCTTATGGGTGGCTTCCCTATACTGAAATTGACTACATTTCAGTAGAAGTCCCATACATTCTTCTAATGGGTATTCGGAGCATACAACCTTATGCATCTTACAGGGTCCTGCGGCAATTTGGGATGTTCCAAACAATACATAATGATGAGGATTTGAGTGAACAAATTATTGAGTTGGGTCCCAAAGCTACCTTCTCGGAAGCAAGAATTAGAAAGATATGGAATAAAAGTCAGTTTCTGCAACCTGATACTATGGTACAAGATCGAGCAAAAGGTGAAGTGGACCCCAAGTATTTGATTTGGTTCAACAAAATGTTCCAGATTCCTGGGAGACCTACTAAGAGGCCTCATGTACAACATTCTACTGATGGAGCTCGAGCCCAATGAGATTGGTTAGCAAAGGAGAAAGAATATCGGGCTAAAATTAGGGCATTGGAGCAACAAGTATGGGACCTTCAATTTGAGAAAAGTGTGCAAATTGCGGCTGATGAAGGGGAGAAAAAGTAATTGACCCAGTAAAATGAAACTCTTAAGGCACAGATTCAACTAATGAAAATCGATGCTAGAAATCGAGAATGAAGCGTGTCTGATGAACGATTAATCGAGGGGTTGAAAAAACAAGTCTCGGATTGCCAAGAAGAGTTAGAAAAATCTGAAAGGAATATGTCAAGACTTCGAGCACACTGGGCCAAGAAAACTGAGGAAAGAGCCCAGTATATTCAACAGATAAAAAGAGACTATGAATGGATCATTGCCAATATGAGAAGAAAAGCAAGTGCTAGGGAAGAAAAAGTGGCCCGGTTAGACAAAAATTTTCAGGCTGAAAGGGATCATTGTTATGAGATGATTGCTGAAATGCAAAAGGAAATAAAATTACTACAAGATCTTCATCTCCAAGATTCTCAAGTACTTGAAGCCCGGACCCGACAAATAAGTCGACTTCTCCAGAAGAAGGGCCAACTTAGGGAAAGAATTCGAGGCATTGCACGCTATGTTGTTAAAGGGTGCCAGTATGGTGAAAAGATGGGTTATGCCACTTCTTCTGCAGCAGTGATGATATTTTTCCGACAAATTATGAATGATTTGGAGCAATTACAAAGGGGTCTTGCGAGCAGGCCTGCGGCGATGCCGAATGATGCCCCACAGGCCCCAGGGTTTGAAGCTTTGATGTACTCGTAAAAAGAAAAATAGTAATCAACTGTCATTAATGAAAATTTGAAAATTCACAAAATTGTATTTCTATTTTTCTTGTTTTTGATTCAAGCACAGTTCGATATATAGGAAATTTTCATAGGACCGGTCGTAACCATATGTAAAATATAAAAAATACAGTAAGAATAAAGTCAAAATAACAGAAAAAGAAAGAAAAAGAGAAAGAGAGAGGGAAAAGCCGCAACAAAATAAAATGGCAAAGCAAAGGAAAAGGCGAGATTAAAAGAAGGAAGCCGGGATGACGCACGTGGCCGAGAAAATGCATACCAATAATTGCCTAAGTGCATCCGTGCTCCAAATGTGTGACTATTAGTTTGATAATTCCCTAACCACAAATAACGCTGTTGTTGTTAATGAGTCCAGACATGTGGCTTTAGCTAGCTGGCATTCTGGCAACTCATCCATATAATACCCGCGCCAAAGATATGTCAAAAATGGTTAGCCAAGAGATCGAAGAAACTATTGTTGACCCGGCTAGGGAGGAAGAAATAGTGGATGTTAATGCTATGAAAGAGGAAATGTACAAGCTGAAACAACAAATGGCCGAAATATACCAGGCCTGGGCAAAAGGACAGCCTTTGCCAACTTATCCAGCCAATCCTGTCTATGTCCCGCCACCTGTTCAATCAGAAGATCCTCCTACCGTGAACTCTTCTACGGCCTACCCTACATATCCATCATATTATGCAACCACTTCTCAAACACCACCACCTCTACCACCAAAGCAAATCCCACCACCCCTACTATCAGTTACTCCTGTGTACGTGGACCCTCCACCCGCCATGTTACACAAATCTTCAAGTGAACCTTTGTTCCACACTCAAGAAACCCATTACTATCTACCCGAGCCTACTTTTAGACCTCATAAGCCTTACCCTTATACTCCTCTTATTGATATATCTGAATAAGAAAAACCTCCCAAGAACCCTGATTAAGAGGAGATGATACGCAAAGTAAAAAGCCTAGAACAATCGTTCCGAAACATGCAAGGTCTTGGAGGACAAGTAACTGTTTCTTATAAAGACCTGTGTTTGTTTCCAGAAGTCCAACTGCCTGTGGGTTTCAAATTGCCGAAGTTTGATCTTTATGATGGGCATGGTGACCCAGTGGCCCATTTGAGGGGGTTTTGTAGCAAAATGAGTGGTGTCGGAGGAAAAGATGAATCACTAATGGCATACTTCAGCCAGAGCCTCAGTGGATCGGCCTTAGAGTGGTATACTAGGCGGGATCACACACGTTGGTATACCTGGGATGACTTAGCCCAGGCTTTTGCAAATCATTTTCAGTATAATCTGGAGATTGTTCCCGACCTTCTCTCCTTGACTAAGATTGAAAAGAAACCTGGGGAGAGCTTTAGGGAATATGGATTTTGATGGAGAGAGCAGGCCGCGAGGGTCGATCCGCCTATGAAAGAGGGTGAGATAGTGGGTTACTTTTTGCAAGCATTAGAGCCTACCTATTATGGCCATCTGGTGTCGGCAATGGGCAAAACTTTCAATGAAGTTGTAAAGATGGGAAGCATGGCAGAAGAGGGTTTGAAGTCAAATAAGATTATGAGTTACTCTGCAATAAAAGTTACCATCCAAGCCATCCAGACTGGCACTGGAGGGGTTTTGGGAAAGAAGAAGAAAGAAGAAGTTGCTGTGGTGGAATCTAGGACATGGTCCATGGGTCCTTCACCCTATTATCACCAACCTCATCCACATCACCAATCATACCCACATATACCATATGGCCCACCACAACCTTACTATACACCCCCGGTTCCCCACTTCTCAGTTCACCATGCTCAAACGTATCCTCAACCTCAAGCACCCTGGCGTGCACCCACTCCCCATAACACCTATCGTACCCAAAATGCATACCCATCTCCCAGTACATACAAAAATCTAGGTGGAACTGGTTTTCGCCCAAACCTTGCTGCTAAAAATGACAGATTGCAAAAGAAAAAGACTTTCACTATGTTAGGAGAATCTTATACTAGCTTGTTCCACGGGTTGAGGCAGCTTGGAATGTTAAACCCCATTGAACCAAAAATACCAAACCCTCCCCCTCCCCAGGAACTTGGACCATTCAGTCAATTGCGAATACTGCTCAGGAGCACCAGGGCATGATATGGACAAATATTGGCATCTGAAAACTGCTATTCAAGAACTTATTGATACTAGGAGAATTGAAGTGCAGGCTCCGAAAACTCCCAATATCACGCAGAATCCATTACCAACTCATCATGAGACTCGCATAATTGAGTTAGTGCAGAGGGGAGAATACAAGATGCCATCGCAAACGGTGATAATGATTAAGGCAAGTGAAAGTAAAGTAGATGAGAAGTTGACTGGTGGGAAAGATTTGGTCGCAACAGAGCAGACAGTCAGTGAGTCAGTGATGATGGTAAAACCAGAGCCTGTTAAAGTGACAATACCAGGAGCAATTTTTAAGCCTGTGTTGGTTGTAAAGGGCGCACGTACAGAATCGGTTATCATTAAACCGGCGGTTCCATTGTCTGTGGTTAGTGAAAAGGTTGTTCCATGGAATTATGACTGGGTGAGTGTTATGTACAGAGGAAAAGAAGTTAAATAAGAAGTATGCGAAACACATAGGTTGATTAGATCAGGGAGGTGCTTTTCCCCTGAAGAATTGAGGAAAGTCAAAGCAGTTAGAGATAATTCAGCACCAGTGAAAAGAGCAGTTACTGAAGAGGAAGATGAAGAGTTTTTGGAAAAGATGAAAGCACAGGACTACTCAATCGTGGAGCAATTAAGAAAAACCCCGGCGCAGATCTCATTATTGTCTTTATTAATCCATTCGGATGAACATCGCCGGGCACTGATGAAGATTTTAAATGAAGCACATGTGCGAGAGAAGATTACTGTGAATCATCTTGAGATGATTGCAAACAAAATTTTTGAGGTTAATAGGGTAACATTCTCTGATGATGAGTTGCCGATGGAAGGCACTGAACACAATAGAGCCCTGTACCTCACAATGAAATGTGAAGATTCCGTAGTGACTCAGGTGTTAATTGATAATGGGTCTAGTGCCAACATTTTCCCTCTATCAACTCTAGAAAAGCTGAAGGTCGACAATGAAAGAATTCATAAGAATAGTATTTGTGTACGGGGATTCGAAGGTGGAGGGAAGAATACAGTGGGAGATATTGTGCTGGAGCTCACAGTAGGACCTGTCGAATTCATGATGGAGTTCCAAGTACTTGATGTTGCTGTGTCTTATAATCTTTTATTGGGTCGACCATGGATCCACACCGCAAAAGCTGTGCCGTCAACTCTGCATCAAATGGTCAAATTTGAATGGGATCGGCAAGATATTGTGGTCCATGGGGAGGACAATTCTTGCAATATTATCACACCCTTCGAGGAAGTTAAAGATGATAAAGGCCCGTGGGTGTACCAAGTTGTGGATACAGTTCTAGTTGCTAAAATCCCGGAAGGGGAGTATGTTCCTGTGCCTAAAGTGGCTGATGCATCTGTTATGGTGGCAACAGAGATGTTAAAGAGTAGATTTCTGCCCGGAAAGGGTTTGGGAGCTTCACTACAGGGTATTATACAGCCAGTGTCTCTTATTGGTAATATTGACACTTTCGGGTTAGGCTTCAAACCCACTGCTGCTTACGTAAGGAGAGCTAGAAAAATTAAAAAAGAGTGCGGTCCCTTCCTAAACCTAACCCTCGCCTTTCCCGTTCTTTTGTCCGGTCTGGTACTAAAAGGCGCTTAGCAATAGTAATGTCCAGCTCTGTGGTGATAGAACCTGAGAGGGAGTTGATCGAAAGGTTTGAAAGATTGTTTGAAGTGAATATGGTGGGAGCAGGTGAAGTTCTGAGCAAAATTGATGTGCAGTTCGTGGGATCTCATGCCAATATTAATAACTAGGAATCTACTTCTCTTCCAACTCGGAAGGAGTTGTGGTAGTTAGTTTTTGATTTTCTTGTGAATATTAAATTTGGATTATTTCCAAGGTTGTAATTCGGATTTCTATGTTCCGTCCATTTGGATAAGTTAAACTTTGTTATCTTACAATTTCGATGAAATGTAATTTCTTTCTCTTTTCATTCCTGGTAGTTTTCATTTTGTCTTTCTTGTAGAGTCCATTTTATGCTGGTTTCAATGATGTGTCATGCATGAGGAGTTCCCAGCCTAGTCTTGATAACCAATGTGAAATAGTAATACAAGAAATTGAATGTGATGATGAGGTGGAGTATGATGACGAGGAAGCTTTGGAAGAAATCAATAAAGAATTAAGTCAATTTGAGGAAAAACCCAAACCTAACTTGAATTACACTGAGGCAGTCAATCTAGGGGATCATGAAAATATTCGGGAAACAAAAATAAGTGTTCATTTGGAAACCCCACTCAGAGAAGAGATGATCAAGTTTTTGTTTGAATATAAAGATATCTTTGCATGATCATACGATGATATGCCAGGTTTAAGTACTGATTTGGTGGTCCACAAGTTGCCCACTTATTCGGAATGCCTTCCTGTCAAGCAAAAGCTGAGGAAATTTAAGACAGATATCAGTGTGAAAATCAAAGAAGAAGTCAACAAGCAGTTTGAGGCAAAGGTCATACGGGTTACCCGATATCCCACATGGTTAGCCAATGTCGTGCATGTTCCAAAGAAAGATGGAAAGACCGGAGTGTGTGTTGACTATTGTGATCTTAATAAGGCGATTCCAAAAGATAATTTCCCACTGCCAAACATCCATATATTGATTGACAAATGTGCTAAACATGAGATTGGTTCTTTCATGGATTGTTATGCGGGCTATCACCAGATTTTAATGGATGAGGAATACGCGGAAAAAACGGCATTCATCACACCTTGGGGAACCTACTATTATAGGGTTATGCCATTTGGGTTAAATAACGTAGGGACAACATACATGAGAGCAATGACCACCATGTTCCATAATATGATACATCGAGAAATTGAAGTTTATGTGGATGATGTAATTATCAAGTCAAGAAAGCAGTGTGATCATGTTAAAGACCTGAGAAAGTTTTTCCAGAGGCTTGGTAGGTATAATCTCAAACTTCATCCGGCAAAGTGTGCATTTGGAGTCCCATCAAGGAAGTTATTGGGGTTTGTGGTAAGCCGACATGGTATTGAATTAGACCCATCCAAAATCAAAGCCATCCAGGAATTGCCTCCGCCAAAGAGCAAGAAAGAAGTGATGACTTTACTCGGCAGGTTGAATTATATCAGCAGGTTCATTGTCAGTTTACATCGTCTTGCGAGCCTATCTTTAATATGCTGAAGAAAGATGCTGCAGTCAAATGGATAGATGAATGTCAGGCAGCATTTGACAAAATCAAGGAGTATTTGGCCAATCCACCTGTATTGGTTCAACCCGAGCCAGGAAGACCCTTGATCCTTTATCTGACAGTGTTGGATAATTCTTTTAGCTGTGTACTGGGGCAGTATGATGTTACGGGAAAGAAAGGGCAGGCAATTTACTACCTCAGCAAAATGTTCACATCTTATGAGGTAAAATACACTCAATTGGAGAGGATATATTGTGCTTTGACCTGGGTAGCGCAGAAGTTGAAACATTATTTGTCAGCATATACCACTTATCTCATCTCATGGTTGGATCCATTGAAGTACATTTTTCAGAAGCCCATGCCCACAGGGAGGCTTGCTAAATGGCAAATCCTGCTCACAAAATTTGATATTGTCTGTGTGACCCGCACTGCAATGAAAGCAGAAGCAGTGGCTGATCACCTAGTAGAGAATCCAGTTGATAATGAATATGAATCGTTGAAAACATATTTTCCTGATGAGGAGATAATGCATATCGAGGAATCGGAACAAGATGAAAAACCTGGGTGGAAGTTATTCTTCGATGGGGCTGCCAATAACAAAGGCGTTGGGATAGGAGCGGTACTTATTTCAGAGACAGGACAACATTACCCTACTACAGCTCAGCTTTTCTTATACTGCACCAATAACATGGCTGAATACGAGGCATGTATCTTGGGTTTGAGGTTAGCTATAGACATGGGTGTTCAAGGGATCTTGGTCATGGGTGACTCAGATCTTTTGGTACATCAGATTCAGGGAGAATGGGAGACACGGGACTTAAAGCTTATACCGTACCGACAATGTTTACATGAACTTTGTCAACGGTTTCAGTCAATAGATTTCAAGCACATTCCAAGGATTCATAATAAAGTTGCTGACGCTTTAGCCACTTTGGCGTCAATGTTGCATCGTCCAGATAAGGCTTATGTGGACCCATTACAGATTTAAGTCCGAGATCAGCATGCCTATTGTAATGTGGTGGAGGAAGAGCTTAATGGGGAGCCTTGGTTTCATGATATCAAAGAATACCTCAGAATGGGAGTATATCTGGCACAAGCCCCCGGGTATCAAAAGAGAGCTATTAGACACTTGGCAAGAGGATTTTTCTTCAGCGGAGGAGTATTGTACAAAAGAACTCCAGATCTTGGCTTATTGAGGTGCATAGATGCTAAACAGGCCACAACTATCATGACCGAGGTACATGCGGGAGTTTGTGGACCTCATATGAGTGGGTATGTACTGGCCCAAAAGATTCTTCAAGCAGGATATTATTGGCTCACATTGAACGAGACTGTATCAGTTTCGTACGCAAGTATCATCAGTGTCAAGTACATGGAGATTTAATTCATTCTCCTCCATATGAGTTACATGCAATGTCGGCACCACGTCCCTTCGTTGCTTGGGGAATGGACGTCGTTTGACCGATCGAGCCAGCAACATCTAATATGCAAAGGCTTATTCTAGTAGCCATTGACTACTTCACTAAGTGGGTTGAGGCGAAAACTTTCAAATCAGTGACCAAGAAGGCCGTGGTCTTTGTGCATTCAAATATCATTTGCCGGTTAGGAATTTCGAAGGTGATTATCACAGATAATGGCACCAATCTCAACAGTCATCTTATGGCGGGGACAGCTATTCCACACCATATCGTCCTAAGACGAATGGAGCAGTTGAGGAAGCTAATAAGAATATCAAGAAAATACTTCGAAAAATAGTGGAAGGATCCAGGTAGTGGCCTGAGAAATTACCCTTTGCTTTACTAGGATATCGCATTACTGTTCGCACTTCGGTAGGGGCGACTTATTATTCATTGGTTTACGGTACGGAAGCAATGATACCTGCAGAAGTTGAAATACCCTCCCTTCGTATTATTGCGGAGGCGAAAATTGATGATGATGAGTGGGTCAAAGCCCGTTTAGAACAATTGAGCTTGATTGATGAAAAGAGATTGGCAGCAGTATGTCATGGACAGTTGTAGCAACGGAGAATGGCAAGAGCTTATAACAATAATGTGCGTCCACAGAAATTTGAAGTAGGACAATTGGTATTAAGGCGTATTTTACCTTATTGGGCTGAAGCAAAAGGAAAGTTTTCCCCCACTTGGCAGAGGCCGTTTGTTGTAACACGAGTATTGTCCAATGGAGCATTGTATCTAACAGATGTGGAAGGGAAATGTGAAGAAATGGCTATCAATTCTGATGCAATTAAGAGATATTATGTATGATTTCTTTATCTTTATGTACCTGATTGTATTTGACATGTTTTGAGATTGAAATGATGAAGGCATTTTGTTCTGCTATCCAAACACTTTATCCTTTGTTATCCTTTTGAGCTTTATTATATTCTTTCTTATCCCTCTTTCGGAATCAACAACAAAATTTGAGGATCGAACAAGAAAAGAAGAAAAAGAAAAGAGAAAAGAGAAAAGAGAAAAGAAAAAGAAATAAAGAAAACAAAAGAGAAAGAAAAAGAAGAAAAGAAAGAGAAGAAAAAGAAAGAAAATAAAAAGAAAAGAAGAAAAGAAAAGAAAAGAGAAAAGAAATAAAAGAAAATGATAAAGAAAAGAAGAATGGAAGGAAGGAAAACATCGCAACAACAAGGATAGTTACCTGAACTACGTTTGACTTGATCCCGAAAGGGTACGTAGGCAGCCTCACTGAGGTTCAATCACAACAAAGGAAAAATCCAAGAATCCCCAAGAATGAAACTGGGGCAGAAGTTATGGTTATTGTGAAAGATATGATTCCAAAAGTTATAATTTTTAAACCCACATTGAAATATTTTGAGCCTTTATACCCTTCTTTCTAAACCCATCCAAAAGCCACATTACGGTCCAAAGAAAGACCTTCTGATCAATTTTAAGAAATGTCAAACCAAGTAGGTAAGGTGATTCATGTTGTGGACAACACTTTGGTATCAGAAGAAATGAAAATTTAAAATGAGAGAGTTTTATTGGTGAAAACCCTCACGGGCACCATAGGGCGAAGTGAGTCGAGAGAAATGAAAATCAGAGAGCCTTATTGGTAAAAACCCTCACGGGCACCGTAAGGCGACGTGAGTTGAGAGATATTAAAAATGAGAGTCTTATTGGTGAAAACCCTCACGAGCACCGTAGGGCGAAAAGTGAGTTTTCAGATTGGACAAATGAAGAAAGTATGTGGTTGAAAGGTGTTTGAAACATGGCAAAACAAGCGAAGTTTAGGTTTTGGTGAAAGTTAGATTGTGGGAGTATGGAACAGCAAATGTGGCAATTGACAGTTGATTGTTTGGACAGACTAGGCTGGTTAATCCAAAATGCATGGCACGATCAAGGGAATCAGCCTTTCCACTCAGATAAGTCATATCCTCTTTCTCTTTTCGGAGTCTTTCTATCCTCAAAATCTTTTAGATCATTGCATTTCATTTTTTCTTGAAGTCTGTCTATAAGACATTTCAGTCGAAGCTAACTACCAGTTTCCCAGTTATATGGCATAATGAGAGCGCAACATATCAAAAGACAGTAAAACATGAAGGACTAATGCAAATCCAATGAGTAGGGTAATCAGATAATTGGACGGAGAAGCAAAGTTTAACAAGAAGGAGACAAAAACACAAAACAATAACATTTGGGTCGTCAAGATCAGAGGGTTGAAAGTTAGCCGGGAAGTCATGTCAAGTCAAAACAAGTCCAAAGAAGCAAGTCAGAGCAAAGCCGGAAACAAGAGCATGGCAAACAAGAATGCTATCAGCTAACCACCATTTTATATTAACAAATCTTTCTTTGATTAAAACAGGGGCAGAAATTTTCTTCGTTTTGGATGATTGTTGCAACCAGGAGCCCACCTGGATAACAAGGGAATACTTTCCAAAGTCAGCAAGCAGGAACCCACCTGAAGAACAAGGGAATACATTTCAAGCACGACAATCAGGCATCCACCTAAAGAATAAGGAAAGTATAACGCAAGTTTTATCTTTCAAGTTTAATATTCGGTAACACAACGCGTCCAGTTATCAAACTGGGACAGAAATTTTCTTCGTTTTGTATGGTTGTTGCAAGCAGGAGCCCACGTGAAGAACAAGGGAGCATCTTTCAAATTCAGCAAGCTGGAGCCCACCTGAAGAATAAGGGAATATCTTTTAAAATTCAGTAAGCAGGAGCCCACCTGAAAAATAAAGGAATATCTTTAAAATTCAGCAAGCAGGAGCCCGCCTGGAAAACAAGGGAATATCTTTTCGAATGCAACAAGCAGGCACCCACCTGGAAAATAAGGAAGTACAATCAAAATTTTAGCCTTTAAATATCTGATAACATGATATGCCTAGTCAATAGACTGGGGCAGAAAATTTTCTTTGTTTGTCTATTTTGTCACAATCAGGCACCCACCTGGAGAACAAGGGAATACACTTTCAACATTGCAAGCAGGAGCCCACCTAGAGAACAAGGGAATACTTTTCAATTTCAACAATCAGAAGCCCACCTGGAGAACAAGGGAATACTTTTCAAGTTCGACAATCAGAAGCCCACCAGGAGAACAAGGGAATACCTTTTCAAGCAATCGCAAGCCGGAGTCCACCTGAAGAATGGACACATATTTCAAATCATAGTAGTCAAGAAACATCAGAAGGAATGGCAAAACATCGGCAAGGCAACAACAAGAGTTCCATTAGAAGAACACAAGATACAAGTTCAAGGCAACACAAGAGCATGTTTGAGGACATAAATAGGATTTCTTACTCATAGAGCATAGATTAGGCTAGCTTCTTCTTATCTTGTCATGGTGTAATAAGGAGGTCAGCGAGCAGTAACAACAGCAAAAACATGAGAAATTACAACTTCTGGTAGTCCCAGCTACCAGAAACTCCTGAACTACACTGACCTGATTCCTGTTTAGCCCAGGATATGTAGGCAACCCGTGAAGCAGGGTGCGGTCAACTCTTTCAAAAAATGCTTCACACGGAATATGCAAATGGGCAAAAATCCCTCATTTCCGCTCACTTGTCTTTGCACGAAAACTCTTCGTGTTTTCGGGCAAAGAGGGACAGCTGTGAGCACGTGATTTTTACACTAAGCAAATTATTCCAAAAGTTTCCAAATAAAATGATTTTCCAATTTTTAGGAATTTTGTTGCATTTTCTGTGCAATTGCATTAGGAATTTGATTTCACATTTTAGTATTAAGTAGGTGTTAATTCATTTTAGAAATTTAAAGAAAAATCATAAAAATAGTTCATTTAGCATTTTTGTATTTTAATTGTGAAATTGTCTTGATTTAGTTTTAGAACAATTTTATGCATTAAAGTAGTTTAGTTTAATTTCTAGTTTAATTTTCTTGCATCTCCACTAAAATCAGAAAAAAAATAAATAACATAAAAATACAAATTTATAAATAAGGAGAAAACAATTAAATTGAAGAAGAAAAAATGAAAAAGCTGTTGGGCTCATTATTTCCTAGCCCAAATACCCATCAGATACGCCCCAGTCCAGGTCCAATTTTACCCAAACCCGGTCATCCTCAACTTATCAAAACGACGCTTTTTGGCGTCGTTAAATCCCAGCCATTGATTGCCCATGATCTAACGGTCACAGCCTGATCTCTCATAAACCAAACGACACCGTTTGAGTACCAAGTGAATCTGAGACCTTCAAAATCATATGATCCAACGACTTTAGTTCCTTCTCCCATAATTAATTAATATGTCTTAAAATGAAACGTTACCCCCATCTCTTCCATCCCCTTCACTATAACAAACCATAGCCGCCCCTGTTCCTTCGCTGACCCCGTCGGAACCCTCGCCGGCGGGAAACACCCCCTACGCCAAACCTCACCAAAATTACACCACATAACCGCCTTGAACCCCTCTTTCCACCCCTCTACTTAGTTTCCTTCGAACATCACCCCATCTATTCGAATATTAATTTTTGTCTCGCCAGAACCCTAGCTCCGGCGAACAACACTTACCCCAAATCACCCCAAATTTATACCATAGACTCGCCTTCATCTTCTTATTCCAAATATCCAAATCATAGTCCTGAAATATCAACAGAAGACCTCACATATTAATTTCAAATTTTTCCGGCCAAGAGTCCAAACTCAAATCTTTATGATTTTTGACCATAATATCCTTAACCACGTGTTTTCATATGAAAACACAAGGTTGGGGATGTTACGGGTCAAGAATCTCGAAAGATTCTCTTAAAATTGGTTGGCCGGAGTTTTTCGTGACATTAGTGAGTTCTTCTCCTATTTTTATTTTCTTTTATGCTTTATTATTGTTCTAATTGGTTCAATTCATCCTTTAAATAGTCTATAATAATTTCCATAGGATTCTGTTCTTATTCTGCCTGTTCAATTATTTAGTTTAATAGAATGATTAGTATTCTGCCTTTATTTAGTTCTTCTTTTATCAATATTAAATGATTCTTGTTCTGATGCAATTTATAGGTTATAATCGTTTTTTGATCCAATAGTCAGTCATTAGCTTATTTGGTGTGAATCGTTTGTTTTAGTTCAATATGTTTTAGTATTTCTCTTGGCTATTTGTAAGTCAATTATGCTTAGTTCGGTTAGTGGTTAATTAGTTGAATTTTGCTATAATTAATCAGGATTGGATATAGCTGAGTAATAATTGATAATTAAAATCCGGCAATTAGGGGTAGGGGAAACAGTAATTACAGAAGTGAAGGGAGGGTATTTTGGGGTATAGAAAAAGGGTTAATAGTAGTTATAATACAAGTTCAGGGGTAGTAAGGGCATAAAAATGGCTAGTTTAGCAAATTTTAAAATGAAGTGAGGGCAATATAGGAATTAGAATAGAATAGAATCTTCTAGATTGGGGCATTAGTATAATTCTTAATAAATAAGTATAGCTATTTGTATTACAAGTTAAAAAATAAAGGGTAAAAATAAAATAAAAGAGGGACTATTGTGTAAACACTCAAATTTGAGTTTCCCTCCAGATTTACATCTATAAATAGGCATTGAGATGCCTTGTTTTGGATGTTTTAAGAATCTGAAAAAAATTCCTCAAAACAAGTTCTACCCTCATAGATCCAAATTCAAAATTCAAAATTTCAGAAAATCAAAAACATTACAAAGCCTCCAAAAACTTAGAAATATACTATTACATTGATTGATTGATATAAAAAACAATTCAATTTTGTCTATTTTTCCTTGATTATGTGTTTAAATATTAGAATATCTAGATGCATTGAGGTTTAATTGAGCTGTTGAAAGTGATTTGGAGTATTCAAAGTGAGATCTACGAATTTCTGAGCTGTTTTCCAGTGGATTTAAGGCATGAAGTTGATTTTTACTTCTTCCTGGGCTGTGACTGTTTACTGCTGGTTTCTCACTGTGCTCTTATTGCTGACTTTCCTCTTCTTTTCTTCTTCATCGCTATTCCAGGTACACTTTGTGAATCTCAGATGTGGAGATGAAATAAATGGTCGTATAGTTTTATTTTTGTCAAATTGCAAAGTAGATTTTCATGTAATGTTTGATCATGTTTTGTAATTGAGTTTGGACTGTTAAAACTGTTAGATTCATATCAGATGTTTTTATTCATTATCTCATAGTAATTCTATTTTAGAGATTAATTTGATTTTTTTAATACTAGTAACATATAGAAATTGAGTATCAATCCGTATTCGTAGTTAGCTATATAATGATTGAATAATCATGAATATTTTAACTATCTAGACTCTAAGTCACCAAATCCTCTAAGTGTTGAGCACTGGTCCAATAAAGTTAATATGAATTAGTTTAGTAACGAATGGTGTGCTATCACTGTGATTAAAAATCGATTTACACTTTAGTTTGAGTTTTATCTTTTATGACCTTTAGGAGCTCACTAATAGGTCTGTACATACAATAATATCAGTTGGATTTGGGAATTCAAATGCAATGTTTTCTTCAAATTAAACAAATGAATATTTTTACTTTGCCGTAATGGTTAAACATTTGGATTTATTAGAAATGCATCAGCAAATTCTGGTATGGAGATGAAGTGTTATTTTGTTTGTTTTGAAAGGCTTATACTTAGTAGCCTAGCCCAAAGTTTGGGCTCCAGCTTACTTGATATGTGGACCAGGCCCGATTCTGACTTTTTTTTCTCATTTGGACCTGGCCAAGGCATGTATCTAGAAATTAAATTCATAAATATGAAATCAAGTTTTGAATTAGGTAGCGGGTTCAAGCTAAAAGTTTTTACCCTTTTGTTTGAATCCGGACTTGAATTTGAGACTCGAATTTGAATTCATGGATTAATTGACTCTTTAGAGACAAAAATAAATAGAAAATTTAGCTACTTTAGTTTGGCCTTTAATAAATAAAAATGAGACGAGCCTCACCGAATTAAAGTACACAATTGCGGGGCCCTCATTAATTACTTAATAAAAATACTTAGAAATTCGGGACGGGCCGTTAAGTAAATTTCACGGTCTTCCGAAAAGACAACAACACGTTAGTCGCTTTAAGCTACGTTCTAATTAAATTACTTTCTTAAATACGGGTGTGCATTTCATGCAACCCAAATCCAAATCCGAAAACGTTGAATAAGATTGTGTCGAGGATCCGGGTGCGTTTCATGTGACGTGATCCGAAAACATGTTCTTAAACGACGTTCACTTTCTTAAATAAAATATTTGACAAAAAGCAGTAATTAATTCTAAAATTTCACAAGTAAGGTAACAGGTATATAAAAATTAAATTTTAGCCAAATATAACAGCTGAGCGACCGTGCTAGAACCACGTGACTCGGGAATGCCTAACACCTTCTCCCGGGTTAACAGAATTCCTTATCCGGATTTCTGGTTCGCGACTGTTAAATAGAGTCAAACCCTTCCTCGATTCGGGATTCAAACCGGTGACTTGGGACACCATAAATCTTCCAAGTGGCGACTCTGAATCTTAAATAAAAATGAATCCCGTTTCAATTGTCCTTTAAATGGAAAAAATCCATTCTTTATTATATCCCTTCACTGAGGTATAGTAAAGCCTATTCGGAAAAAGGAGGTGTGATAGCTCTAGCGTACCACACGATCCCATTTCATAATGTCACGTGGTAGGCGTACCACTCGATCCCATATCATGCTATCACGTGGTAGGCGTACCACTCGATCCCATTTCATAATGTAACGTGGTAAGCGTACCACTCGATCCCATTTCATAATATCACATGGTAGGCATACCACTCGATCCCATTTCATAATATTACGTGGTAGGCGTACCACTCGATCCCATTTCATAATGTAACGTGGTAGGCGTACCACTCGATCCTATTTTATAATGTCACCTGGTAGGCGTACCACTCGATCCCATTTACTAATATCATGTGGTAGACGTACCACTCGATACCATTTCATAATGTCACGTGGTAGGCGTACCACTCGATCCCATTTCATAACATCACGTGGTACGCGTACCACTCAATCCCATTTCATAATGTCATGTGGTAGGCGTACCACTCGATCCCATTTCATAATATCACGTGGTAGTAGTACCACTTGATCCCATTTCATAATATCTCGTGGTCAGCATACCACTGGATCCCATTTCAAAATATCACGTGGTAGGCGAACCACTCGATCCTATTTCATAATATCACGTTGTAGGCGTACCACTCGATCCCATTTCATAATATCACGTGGTAGGCGTACCACTCGATCCCATTTCATAATATCACGTGGTAGGCGTACCACTCGATCCCATTTCATAATATCACGTGGTAGGCATACCACTCTATCCCATTTCCTAATATCACATGGTAGGCGTACCACTCGATCCCATTTCATAATATCTCGTGGTCGGAGTGTCACACGATCCCATTTCATAATATCTCGTGGTTGCTGCCACACGATCCCATTTGTTTCCACTCAATACACAAAATAATCCCGGCAAGGGAACAAGATAATATAATTAACTATTCCGGCAAGGGAACAAGATAATATAATAAACTATCCCGGCTAGGGAACAAGATAATATAATAAACTATCCCGGCAAGGGAACAAGATAATATAATAAGCTATCCCGGCAAGGGAGATCCATCTATAACCAAACTTATTCAATATCTACTTAACACATTTAAATCAATGCTCGGTCTCAACAATTACTGGCTCAGTGTTTAAAGATTTCCAACCAAGTCCTCATAAACAACAATTAAGAATTCGATAATTTAGCAATTCAGGACTCACGGTCATGCTTGACACCAGTGTATAGATACTTGTCACCATGCCTATACACCATACTAGACAAATAGCAATTAGCAAATAAGACTCTACTCCTATTCCCTCAAGCCAAAGTTAGACCAAACACTTACCTCAAATGCTCCAAAAATCAATTCAAGCCTCTAGTGTAGCTTTACCCCTCAAATTCAGCTCCAACTCAATCAAATCTATGAAATAATGACTTTACAATATCAATAATAGCTAAACAAATAAAACCCAATGCCTAAACATAGATTCCCAACCTTTCTTCCAAAATCTCCCCTGGGCCCGCTTTGTCAAAACACGAGGTTCGAACCAATTTCATGTCACCCATGCCCCCACGAGCCCGAATATATAATTTGTTTCCAAATTCGACCCTAAAACAAGGTCTAAATCAAACAAAATTGAAAAGCCCTAATTCAACCCTTTCCCCCCAATTTCCACCCTAATCCATGGGATTTAAGCTTAGGAATTCACTAATTAATGAAGAAAAATGAAGGAAATAAGTGGGGATTTACTAACCCAAGTGTCCTTGAAGAATTGGGGCTTCAATGGACTCCTAAAGCTTGGAGAAGAAAAGAGCTCGTGACAATTCTTGAATAAAACCCGAAGTTACTATTCTGGAACTTAAGAAAATCAGTGGGCAAAATTTACCCTATGCGTTCGCGACATAAGGGTCGTGTTCGTGAAGAAGAGGGACTGGCAAGCACTGCGATCGCGAAAGGTAAGTCGTGATCGTATATAAGGAAAGGGGTTGGATCCAGGTTTCGTACTATGCGAATAAGATGAAGAGGGCTGTAAAGCTACACATTCGCGAGCATAGGAATGTGAACGCGAAGATACAATTTCTGGGGGCCTGAGTTTGACTTACGCGATCGCGATGATGGAGACACGAACGCGAATGAGACCAACACTGAAGCTATGCGAATGCGAGGGGGCTAGTGCGAACACAATAAAGAAGATCCCTGTGTAAAAATTGCAGAAAATCTGCTAACTCCCTAAATCCAAAATTACCTCGAACACCTCCGAAAACACTCCCGCCGAGCCCTCGGGGCTCCCAACCAATCACACATACTAACTCAACAACATCCTACGAACTTAACCGTGCGATCAAATCGCCAAAATAACATCATAAACAAGGAATCAAACCTCAAAATTATCACTTTTCATTCTAACTTTATAAACTTCATATTTTAGATATTTAGGCCCGAAACATGTCAAATAACGTCTGATTTCGACCAAATTTCACAGAAAGCGCTTAAACCATGTATAAGACTTGTACCGGGCATCAGAGACAAAATATGAGCCCGATACCACAATCTTTTAATCCATTTTCTGTAAAGACCCGAGCGGTCATTTTGAGCTCTAGCGTGTCGTTCAGCAGTTGGAAGTTATGAACAACATCATTTCAAGTATATTTACTTGTGCGTATGGTCAAAATTTAATTTCAGGAAATTCTGAGTCAAATTGGAAAGAAAATTTTCATTGCAACAGCCTTAAGTTGAAGAAAATGGCTAAGATAGGAATTTTGCGTAAACGACCTCGGAATCGGGATCTTAAAGTTCCAACATGTTCGTATGATGATTTTGGACTTGGGCGTATGTCCGGATTTGGTTTTGGATAACCCATGAGCATTTCGGTGTATATTGTGGAAGTTAGTATTATAGAAGAATTTCATAAATTTGGGTTGGAAGGCATTTCAGTGATATAGATGTTTGTTTGGGATTTTGAATCTGGGAATAGCTCCGTATGGTGATTCTAGAGTTGGGAGCGCGATCGGAAGTGAATTCGGATGTCCGGAGGTCATTTTCAAGTCATTTGGCTAAATATAGAAATTTGAAGGATTTTGGGAAAATTCGACCGGAAGAGGAAATTTTGATATCAGGGTCGGAATACGATTCCGAATGTTGGGGAAAGTCCGTAATGTCTAATGTGACTTGTGTGCAAAATTTGAAGTCTTTCCGGAATGATTTTGGTAAGGTTTGAGACACGTAGTGTCTTTTAAGGAAGCTTAAGTTGGAAAATTCAACCGGATATTGACTTATGTGCTAGAGCACTCGAAATGCAAATTATATGGTTTAGATAGCTTCGTTAGGTGATTTGGGACTTAGGAGTGTGTCCGGAATATTTTTGTGATGACCGGTTTAGAATTAAGCTTGAATTGGCAAAGTTAGCATTTTGGCGATTTCCGGTTGATAGGTGAGATTTTGATCCGAGGGTCAGAATGGAATTCCGAGAGTTGCTGTAGCTTCATTATGTCATTTTAGACTTGTCTACAAAATTTGAGGTTATTCATACTAGTTTTGACGTGTTTCGGCATCGGATGTGGAATTTGAAAGTTCTTGAGATTCATAGGCTTGAATCCGATGATGATTTGATGTTTTGATGTTATTTTGGGTGTTCCGAAGGTTGGAAAAAGTTTGAATAATATTGTGGGACATGTTGTTATAATTGGGTAAGGTCCCAAGGGCCTCGGGTGGATTGCGAAAGGTTAACGGAATAAAATTCGGACCAAAATAAAAAGAAAAAGCTGCAGAAATTTCTGCTGCTAAGCTGTCTTTGGACAGCAAAAGTTGCATAATTCAGAGGACTATATCTTTTGATCTACAAGGAATTTTGAGATGATTCAAAAGATAAAGTTGTAGTCCTTTGTGTCTAGTTTTCATAAAGTTAAAGAAATCATAATTTGGACATCTGTAGCAAAAGTTATGATCGATTGAAAATGACTGATGGAGCAGTTTCTCCAGAATTTTCTGATTTCATGGAGCCTATTTTAGAAGCTCATATCTCGGGATATATAAAGAGTTATATGGTGTACAACCTATCAAATTAAATATCATTGAGTCTAGTTTCTAAATCTTCAAACCGTTTGTCTTTTGGATATTAATACAAGACATTATAGGTGTTTAAATAGAAGGTGTCTGACAAGGAACAATTTTAATAGGATGTACAACTTGTACAACACAAGTGCAAGGTACAACTCGACGAAGCACATGCAGATTCTTTTAAACACAGAATTGGCTTATTTCTTCCATTTCTTTCGTTTGGTTTGGATGATTTTGGATAGAATTCCAAGGGGGATTTCATCTAGAATCAAAGGTGAGTTGTTTCTACTTATTTTCAAGTTAAATACAAGATTATATATGAATTAGAACATGAAAAATCAGTAAAAAAGTGGGGTTTTAGGGCTTGTGATTTTAAGATCTTCTAGGGTCGATTTGAAGGGTTAAACGAGCTCCGATTTTTGTGTTCTTTATATGTACAGACTTGTGAGAGGACGAAAAAAATTTTGGTATAAAAATTTTTGAGTTTCGAGACGTGGGCTAGGGGCTCGGATTTTGTCAAATTCCTAAATTTTGATATTTTTCGTTTGGGTATTGTCCTTTAGCATAATGCAACATATTCGTTGTGATTTTGGGTAGATTCGTCGCACGAGGAGGCCAGTTCGAGAGGCAAGGGCATAACAAGCTAGACTTTTGGCCATCTTGAGGTGAGTAATGCTTGTAAATGATATCATGAGGGTTTGAAACCCTGGACATTCATATCGTAACGCTATATTGAGGCGTGATACGCATTCTCTTATGAGTGCGGGGTCATTTACTATCGGGGATTGTGACTTGGTCCATCCCGAGTGTTATTTTCTACTATATTGGCGATTGATACGCATACATTATTATTGAGAATTGAGCTTACTGCTAAGTTTGGGGCCTTGTGCCGACCTGTGGAATCCTTAGGGGATCCTTATGTGTTTTTCCTCACTTGTTTGCATAAAACCATACTCTGAGTCATGTTTTCAACTGTTAAAAATGTTATAAGAACTGTATTTTTGAACATGAATATTGAATGAAAAGCATATGGGGGCAAAGATCCCTATAACTTGCTATGCCCGAGAGGCTGTGCATTACTTGACTGAGATGGGTCGAGGACCCGATAGTGAGGATGTTTATACTTGATATGGATCGGGATGCACGCCGCATCAATGATATATTGATATGGATCGGGCTGCACACCGCAGCAATGATATATTGATATGGATCGGGCTGCACACCGTAGCAGTGATATATTGATACGGATCGGGCTGAACGTCGCAGCAATGATATATTGATATTGAGGCCGAGAGCCTATTTGATGCCACGAGATGGCTAATATTGCACTTGGGCTGTAGGAGCCTCTACGGAGTCTGTACACACCCCCGGTGAGCGCCGTCGATGATAAATATATGGAGCGGGCTGCACGCCGCAGCGGGTACTAGAGTGTATCGTCATATGAATTGCATTACACTCATGTATTTGTTCCTTATCTGCATTATCTGCCATAATAATTATGTGCTCTTATTTCATTGTTTGGTTGCTTCATACCGTTCTGTGCCTAAGGGGATGATAATGTTCTGAGATACTGATATTGAGCCCGAGAGGCTGATGTTGTACCTTGTGAGTTGGGAGTGAGCCCGAGAGGCTGATGTTGTACTTTGTGAGTTAGGAGTGAGCCCGCGGGGATGATACTGTACTGAGAGGTTGATATTGAGCCCGAGGCGAAGATTTCTAATTATTTATTACTTGTTGAAATTATTTTCGCAACTGTTGAAAGGATTGTTTTCAAAAAAGAGGTTTTAAACTGAGCCAAGATATTTCTTTAGATTTCACAGTTTTCACTGATTTTCTCAATTGAAGGGTTTTTCTCTGCTTCTATATAGCATGACGATATTTTTACATGATTTCTTACCGCTCAGTTGTTATTTACTTTTATTACTCACTGGGTTAGAGTACTCACTTTACTCCCTACACCTCGCGCGCAGCTGCAGGTATTGATCACCCTGTAACGGGATATTAACTAATTGAAGGAATTACTATTGTAGCTGAGCAAGGTGACTATAAGCGCTCGCGGCACCGGACATTTTCTTTAGAATTTCAGAATTTAATTTTGTATATTATTGGCCCTTTAGTTGTGTTCAGGTTTTCTTTAGATGCTCGTGACTTGTGACGCCCCGATCGGGTTATGTTGGGCTATAAACATTGGTTATTATTGTTGTTAAGCTGTATTTATCTATTCATTTATGTTTTATAATTGTTAAAGAGATGATTTGGGTTAGTTGGTTGTCCTTGTCTTCAAGAGAGGCGCCATCATGACCTGGTTAGGCAATTGGGTCAGGACATTTTCATTTCCATTTTCCTTAATAATTTCAGAAAAACAATTTCACAGAAAAATTCTTTTCTCGGGCTCTAGACCTCGGTATTCGACTCCGGGCATATGCCCAAGTCCCATATTTTTCTACGGACCCTTCGGGACCGTCAAATCATGGGTCCGAGTTCTTTTACCAAAAATGTTGACCAAAGTCAACTTTAATCATTTTAAAGCCACATTTTGAAATTTTTCACAGAATTTAACATATAATATTTCAAGCTACGTGCCCGGACTACGAACGCAAATTGACGCAAGTAAAAAATAAGGATTTCAAGGCCTCGTAAGCACGAGATGAAAGAGAAAACAAGTGATGACCCTTTGGATTGTCACATAAGATTTTTGAGAAGTTTGACCGAGAGCTTGACTTTTTAATATCAGTGTTGGAATATAATTTCCGAAATTTGGAATAGGTTCGCAATGTCGATTATGACTTGTGTGCAGAAATTGAAGTCAATCGAACACGATTTGATAGGTTTAAACATCAGAAGTAGAAGTTTGAGTTCATAAAGCTTGGATTGGTGGTCGATTCGGGGTTTAATTGTTATTTGATATGATTTGAGGCTTCGAGCAAGTCCGTAATGTATTTTGGGGCTGGTTTGCATAATTGGTTGGGATCCCGGGGACCTCACGTGGATTCAGAGTGATTAACGGATCGAAAATTGGATTTTTGAAAGGACTGAAGTTGTTGGTTGTTGATATAACCGTACCAGCGAAATTTGGGTGCAGGTGTTGATATACCAACTTATCACGACCCCTAAAACCTGTTATGATGGCGCATAACACATTACTAGGAAAGCCAAACCACACTATCAAATCACAACCCATATTTATTTAATGAATCATTTGCTAACACGATTTAATTATCAATTTTCATTACAAGTGTTTAAAACAGAAAAGTAGATATGCGGAAGTCAACAAAACATGAAAGACTGCACAGCCCATACTGATCTGCTGTCACGAGTCTAGAGCCTGTAATACATGTCTGAACAGTCCACCACATGAATAGTCTAGAAATACCGAAAAATAATAAGATAGAAGGGAGAAAAACATGGTTGCGGACGCAATGCAGCTACCTCGAAATACCTACTGAATGCTGGAAAACGGCTGAAAGCTCTCACTCGGCCTCTCAAACACTTGTATCTACACATATGGTGCTCGGAGTAACGTGAGTACGCCAACTCAGTAAGAAACTAAAGTAAATAACGGACTGAAAGCAGTGACGAGCAGTTCAAAGCATATATTCTAAAATCAGTTATGTCATAACTTCGTCATTTTCAGTTTAAAACTTTGAAATCAAATACTTGACAATATGACCAATGGAGGCTTATTTATAACAAGAGTGAAAACAGTATAAATATTATAATAGGGCCCCTTAGGAAGGAAGTCAATCTAAATATATCCCCTCAGGCAGCCTCTCAACCACATGTGACTCAACTCTAGGCACACAATACTCACTATCAGCACTCAGCTTAGTATTAACTCATAATAACAGAAATCATAATAACTGATGCGGCAAGCAGCCTAATCCGTATATTTATAGTCGAATATGCTCACTTAGGGAGTGCAAATTCCGGAGGGTCTCCTACAGCCCAAACGTCATATTACTGTGGCGTGCAACCCGATCTAATATATTTATCGTTGCGGCGTGCAACCCGATCCATAAAAGTATCGATGCGGCGTGCAGCGAGATCCATAATATATATACATATCATATCCTTACCATAAGGTTCTCAACCTCTCTCAGTCATTAGCATCACAACAGAAATTAGGGAGCTCAACCCAAACTGTCCTCACAATAGGAGTAGAATGAGAAAACCAGTTTTTGACATTTAACATGTAAAACATGACTGAGGGTATGTTTTTAACAAGTAAAGTGAGGAAAAATAGTTAAAATTCCTCTAAGGGTTTCTATAGATCGGCACAAGGCCCCAAACATGGCATAAAGCCCATAATATAGTATATGGATCTAGAATCCAGAATAATATAACATTTCCAAGTAAAACGCACAGCTCAGTAGTCGCTATGAGACGGAACAAGTCACAATCCCCTACCGGTGCATGCCCACACACTCGTGACCTAGCATGTGCGTCACCGCATTTATCAAATCAAGTCAAATACTGGGGTTTGTACCCTAATTTCCAAATTTACAATGGTTACTTACCTCAAACAGGTGAAAATACTACTCCACGATGCCTTTTCCCTCTCGAATCGGCCTCTACTCGCATCGAATCTAATCAAAATCATAACGAATACGTCACAATATGCCAAGGGAATAAAGACCAAGCGAAAACAATCGAAAAGTACCAAAAATCCCTAAATTAGCAAAACCCGAGGCTCAGGCCCACTTCTCTAAACTTAGAAAGTTTTACATCAACGGGTTCCTTATCTCCCCCC
>MU664864.1:311470-324381 GCA_026770625.1 Nicotiana glauca
ACAAATGGCCGCTCAAATCCCAAATCAAAAATCCAAAATTCCAAGTCGTAGTTTTTTCATATTTGTTCAAGTTTCCATGAATTTCTATATAGATTTCACAATAGAATCAAGTTTAAGGTCCAAAATTCTTACCTCCAATCGTTTCCCCTTGAATCCCCCTAAAGACTCATTCAAAAATCTATCAAAATAAGAAGCTATGGGTGAAAATAGACCCAAAAGCACGACTGAAATGACTTAAAACATTCTGTCCAATTATGCTATTCCTTAATCGCGATCGCGAAGCCCAAATTTTAAATTCCCTAAAATAATACTACGCGAACGCGACATGGGCCTTGCAAATGCGATGCTTTTGCCTTTCACACCTATGCGGACGCGAACCCTCAAACGCGACTGCGAAGAATAATTCCTCTTGGACGCTTATGACCCCATTCCTTATACGAGATCGCAGACAACTCCACGCGCATGCGAAGCACATGATCCCAGCCTTCCGCGATCACGAAGCCTCACACGCGAATATGAAGGCTTAAATCTGGCCTTCCTAAATTCCTTCTATGCGATCGTGATACAACATACGTGATGGCGAAGGGTAATTCTTTGCAACACCTGAAACTTCAAAACATGCAATCTTTTAAGGCGCAAAATGGTCTAATTGACCATCCAAAACTCACCCAAGGCCCCCAGGACCTCAACCAAAGGCACCAACACCTCTTAAGCACTTATTAACACCTGATCGAATCATCAAAACACCTCAAACAACATCAAATTACCCAAAACACTTGAATTAAAGCCTAAGTTTTTAAAAATCATCCGAAATACTAACCAACACACGTTCGAATGACCTGAAATTTTGCACACACATCCCAAATGACACAACAAAGCTACTATAACTCTCGGAATTCCATTCCGACCCCCTAATCCAAATCTCACCTACCAACTAGAGATTGCCAAAATATCAACTTCGCCATTTCAAGTCTAATTCTACTCCGAACCTCCAAAACCCATTCCGATCACAATTCTATGTCATAAATCACCTCCCGAAGCTAACCGAACCATCATAACTCACATCCGAGCCCTCTAACACCTAAGTCAATATCTGGTTTACTTTTCCAACTTACACCTTCTTAAAAAAGACTAAGTATCTCAAACTTTACCAAACACCTTCCAGACTCAATCTGACCAACCCGATACCGCAAAACACAGAAAAGGAAGCATAAAGAAGTAAAAATGGGGGAAACAGAGCGGTAACTCATAAGATGACTGACCAGGTCGTCACATCCTCCCCAACTAAAATAAACATTCTTCCTCGAACGGGTCAAGAAACATACTTAAAGCCTCAAACAGGTGAGGATATCTGCTCCGCATCTCCCACTCGGTCTTCCAGGTGGCTTCCTGCATGGGTCGACCTCTCCACTGCAACTTCACTGAAGCTACATCCTTTGATCTCAACTTTCGAACCTGATGCTCCAAAATAGTTGCTGGCTCTACATCATAAGTCAAATAATCCTCTAACTGAAACGTATTATAATCCAGAACATGAGACGGATCTACAATATACTTCCGGAGCATAGAAATATGGAAAATCAAATTCACACTCGACAAGTAGGTGGCAACGCAAGTTTATAAACCACCTCTCCAACTCTCTGGAGTACCTCAAAAGGCCTAATAAACCGCAGACTCAACTTTCCTTTCTTTACGAATCTCATAACACCATTCATAGGCAAAACCTTCAACAAGACCTTCTCACCCACCATGTAAGACACATCTCGAACCTTCCTATCCGCATAACTCTTTTGTCTCGACAGCTCTGTACGAAGTCTCTCCTGAATTACCTTCACCTTATACAAAGCATCCTGAAACAAATATGTACCCAGTAGCCTAGCCTCACCAAGCTCGAACCAACCAACTGGAGATCTAAACCACCTCCTGTACAAGGCTTCATATGAAGCCACCTGAATACTCGACTGGTAGCTGTTGTTATAAGCAAGCTCTGCAAGCGGTAGAAACTGATCCCATGACCCTTTGAAATCAATAACACAGGCACATAGCATATCATCCAATATCTAAATAGTGCGCTCGGACTGCCCATTTTTCTAAGGGTGAAAATGGACTGCCCATCTATCTAAAGGTGAAAAGTTATGCTCAACTGTACCTGGGTACCCACTTCTCGCTGAATAGACTACCAAAACTGGGAAGAAAATTGAGTGCCCCAATCAAAATGATGGAAACTGGGACACAATACAACCGAACAATCTCCCGAAAATATATCTATGCCAGTCGCTCTGAAGAATAAGTAGTACAGATAGGAATGAAGTGTACGGACTTGGTAAGCTATCCACAATCACACAAATAGCATCGAATTTCTTCAAAGACTGAGGGAGTCCAACTACAAAATCCATAATGATCCTCTCCCACTTCCACTCAAGAATAACCATCTGCTGAAGCAAGCCAGCAGGTCTCTGATGCTCATATTTCACCTACTGACAATTGAGGCACCGAACTACAAATCCCATAATATCTTTCTTCATTCTCCGCCACAAGTAGTGTTGTCTAAGATCCTGATACATCTTCGTGGCTCCTGGATGAATAGAATACTATGATCTATGGGCCTCCTCTAGAATCAACTCCCGAAGCCCATCCACATTGGGCACAACAATCCGGCCCTGCATCCTCAACACCCCATCATCTCCAATGGTCACATCTCTGGCATTATCATGCTGAACTCTATCTCTAAGGATGAGCAAATGTGGATCATCATACTGACGCTCTGTGATGAACTCATATAAGGAAGACCGTGATACCACATAGGCCAATACCCGACTAGGCTCAGAAATATCCAACCTCACGAACCGATTAGCCAAGTCCTGAACATAAACTGCAAGAGGTCTCTCCCCAAATGGAATATATGCTAAACTCCCCATAATTACTACTTTCGTCTCAAAGCATCGGCCACTACATTGGCCTTCCCTGGATGGTATAATATAGTAATATCATAATCCTTAAGCAACCCCAACCATCTCCGCAATCTTAAATTAAGATCCTTGTGCTTGGACAAATGCTGAAGACTGCGATGACAAATGAATACCTCACAAGACATGCCATACAAGTAATGGCTCCAAATCTTCAATGTGTGAACTATGGCGGCCAACTCCAAATCATGAACGGGGTAGTTTTTCACATGGAGCTTCAACTGATGAGAAGCATATGCAATAACTCTACTGTACTGCATCAACACACAACCAATCCCTACTCTCAAAGAATCACAATACATTGTATATAAACCTGAAGCTGATGGAAAAATCAACACTGGAGATGTGATCAGAGATGTCTTCAGCTTTTGAAAGCTCTCCTCACACTCGTCTGACCATACAAATAGAGCACCCTTCTGAGTCAACTTGGTCAAGGGCGATGCAATAAATGAGAATCCTTTAACAAACCGATGATAATATCCTACCAAACCAAGAAAACTAAAAATCTCTATGGATGAGGATGGTCTGGGACAACTCTGAACTTCCTCTATCTTCGTCGGGTCAACCTGCATACCCTCACTGGACACCACGTGTCTCAAGAATGCCCCTAAACTGAGCCAAACTTCACACTTGGAGAACTTTGCATAAAGTTTCTCCTCCCTCAACCTCTGCAACACAACCTCAAATGCTTCGTGTGCTCCTCCTGACTACGCGAATATACAAAATATCGTCAATGAAAACTATGACAAATGAGTCCAGATAAGGCTGAAACACGTTGTTCATTAAATGCCTGAATGCTGCTGGGCATTGGTCATCCCAAAACACGTAACCAGGAACTTATAGTGACTATATCTGGTCCTGAAGGTTGTCTTAAGAATATTCGAATCCCTGATCCTTAACTGTTGATAACTCGAACAGAGATCAATCTTGGAGAATACCCTCACTCCCTAAAACTGGTCGAATAAATCATCAATACGAGGCAAAAGATACTTATTCTTAACTGTTACTTTGTTCAATTGCCTATAATCAATGCACATTCTCAACCGTACCATCCTTCTTTTTCATAAACAGAACCAGCGCACCCCAAGGTGATAGATTGGGCCGGATGAACCCTTTATGTAGGAGTTCATGAAGCTTCTCCTTTAACTCTTTCAACTCCGCTAGTGCCATATGATACGAGGAATGGAAATAGCTTGAGTGCCAGGAACCAGGTCAATACCAAAATCAATATCCATGTTTAGTGGCATGCCCGACTGGTCTGCAGAAAATACATCAGGGAAATCCCTCACAAGTGGAACAAAATCAATGCTAGGAGTCTCAACTCCCACATCCCTTACAAAAGAAAGATACAAAGGACAACCCTTCACAATAATACACTGGTCATTTACGAAAGAGATCACTCTACTGGGATGTAATCGGTCACACTATGCCACTTAATCTGTGGCATGCCCAGTATAGCCAATGTGACTGTCTTAGCAAGACATTCTAGAATAGCGCGGCACGGAGATAACTAATCCATGCCCAGAATGACATCGAAATCTACCATACTCAATAATAAAAGATCAACTCGGGTCTCTAGACCCCCAATGATCATGACACACAATCAGTAGTCACGGTCTACAACAATAGTATCGCACACCGGGGTAGATTCATGAACAAGTATGGAAAAAAACTCACGCGGAGTACAAATAGCAAGCAAAGTATGTTGACACATAAGAGTAGGTGGAATCGGGATCAAATAACACAGAGGCATCTCTGTAGCAGACAAAAATAATACCTGAAATGACAGCATCAGAGGCAATAAAATCTGATCTGCCTGGCATAGCAATAAAATGGGTATGACCATCCCTTGATTGACCTTCCCCCTCTAGGCGACCCCTGGCTAGCCGATCCCCACCCCTAGCTGGCTGGGTGGGAGGTGGTGAAGTAATTAGAGCTGAAGCTGATGACTGGCCCCTCTACTGGGATGAACTAGTAACACGACGGGGGAACTACTTCCTCAAATGTCCAAACTCCTCACACTCATAGTAAATCCCTGGTGCTGGAGATGGGGCCTAAAGGGAAACCCTCACAACGGAGTGACCAGTTGATGAACTCGGCATAGAAGAGCCCTGAAAAGATGGAGCACAGGATGAGCTTGAGCTGGAAGGGCACTAAGCGATGAATGGACCTGGTGCGAATTGTGAGAACCATGACCTGATAAATCTCTACGATAACATGAGCGATTAGACTGTCCATGTCGAAAATATCGGCCTCTACCGTGCTGAAACTAGCCCCTCAAAAGAGCACCACTGTAGCTGCCAGATCCTCTAGGCCTTTTGGCCTCCCTCTCCTCTCGCTCCTGGCGACAGACAGACTCAATCTCCCTCGCAATATCAATAACCTCCTCAAATGTGGCACCAGTAACCCTCTCCCTAGTCATGAGAATACGGAGCTGATATGTGAGGCCATCAACGAACCTCCTGATCCTCTCTCAATCTGTGGGAACCAACCAAACTCCATGTCGGGCTAACTCGGAGAATTGCATCTCATACTGCATCACCATCGTCTTCCGTTATGCAGCTGCTCAACCTTCATACGCATCTCTTCTCATCATGACTGTGGTACATATATCCCTAAAATGAGAACAAAGAACTGCTACCATGTAAGGGGCGCTACTCCAGCAGGCCTACAACTCTCATACGTTTCCCACCAAGTGAAGGCAGCCCCATAAAATTAAAATGTGGTAAATGCCACCCCACTAGTCTCTATAATCCTTGTTGTACGAAGCATCCTCAGGCACTTATCCAAAAATCCATGGGTATCCTCGCCCTCTGCACCGCTGAATGTTGGAGGCTGGAGCCTACCAAACCTCTCAAGTTGACGTTGCTTATCATCCGCCATCACTGGTATTACGAACTCCTGGGCTAGTGCAATGGGCAGGGCAAGAGGTTCCCCCGGTGTCTAGAGTCCCGGCATAACCTGATCAGGTGTTCGAGAAATGGGGGTCTAAATACCTCCCCAGGTCTATAAAGTAGCTACGACCGTTGTAGCTGAGACCGTCTGAGCCAAACCGGCACACACTGTATCTAAGCTACAGCTTCCTGAAGTCGTGGGATTACAATAGGAATAGCTGGTGCCTAAACTGGTACTGCTGCAACATCCACAGCGGGGACCTGGTCCTGAGCTAGGGCAGCTGGTGGATCTGTAGGTATTGCCCAGCTGCTCTACCCCTACTGCGACCACTACCGCATCATCGGCCTCTGGTGGCCGCAGTTAGTGGCACCAGTGGTCGTGCACCCCGTCCAATAGTGCGTTTCCCCCCCCCCCCATATGTGAGAGAATAGAACAACAGAAGTTTAATACTCGGATCAACAAACTGGAACAATAAGAATTTCAAGAATGTGATGTTTCCTAAAGGTTCTACAAACACTCGAGGATAAATACAAACATCTCCGTACAGATCCGCGAGACTCTACTGAACTATCTCAAGACTCGCGAGACCTATGTAACCTAAGCTCTGATACCAACTTATCACGACTCAAACATCGGTCGTGATGGCGCCTAACATATTACTAGGCAAGCTAGACCACACTATCGAACCACAACCCATATTCATTTAATGAATCATTTGCTAACACGATTTAATTACCTATTTTCAACAAGTGTTTAAAACAGCAAAGTAGATATGCGGAAGTCAATAAAACATGAAAGTCTACATAGCACAAACTGATCTTGTGTCACGAGTCTAGAGCCTCTAATACAAGTCTGAAAAGTCTACCACATGAATAGTCTAGAAATGCAAAAAAAAATAACATGGAAGGGAGAAAATTAGGGTTGCGGAAGCCATGTAGCTACCTCGAAATTCCCACTAAATGTTGGAAAATTGTTGAAAGCTCTCACTCGGCCTCTCAGGCACCTGTATCTACACATACGGTGTAGGGAGTAACGTGAATACGCCAACGCAGTAAGTAACTAAAGTAAATAATGGACTAAAAACAGTGACGTGAAGTTCAAAACATATATTCTAAAATAAATTATGTCATAAGTTTGTCATTTTTAGTTTAAAACGATGAAATCAAATACTTGACAATATGACCAACGGAGGGTTATTTATAAAAAGGGTGAAAACAGTAGAAATATCATAACAGGGTCCCTTGGGCAATAAGTCACTCAAAATATATCCCCTCGGTCAGCCTTTCAACCACACGTGACTCATCTTTAGTCATACAATACTCACTATCACCACTCGACTCAGTATTAACTTATAATAACAGAAATCGTAATAACCGCTATGACGTGCAGCTCGATCCGTATATTCAAAGTCGACTACGCTCACTGGGGGTGTGCAGACTCCAGAGTGGCTCCTACATCCCAAGCATCAAATCGTTGCGGCTCGTAGCCCGATCCAATATATATATCGTTGCGGGGTATAGCTCGATCCATATAAATATCATTGTGGTGTGCATCCCGATCCATAATATATATACATATAATATCCTCACCATAAGGTTCTCAACCTCTCTCTGTGATTAGCCTCACAGCCTCTGGGACATCACAATAGAAATTAGGGAGCTTAGCCCAAACAGTCCTCACAATAGGAGTAGAATGATAAAACCAGTTTTTGATATTTAATAGATAAAATATGACTGAGGGTATGTTTTCAATAAGTAAAGTGAGTAAAAATAGTTAAAATTCCCCTAAGGGTTTCTACAGATCGGCACAATGCCCCAAACTTTACATAAAGCCCATAATACAGTATAAGGATCAAGAATGCAAAATAATATAACATTTCCAAGTAAAATATGCGACTCAATGCTCGCTACCGGATGGACCAAATCACAATTCCCTAACGATGCACGCCCACACGCTTGTCACCTAGCAGGTGCGTCTCCGCATTAATCAAATCAAGTGAAATACCGGGGTTTGTACCCTCAGTTCTAAATTTACAATGGTTACTTACCTCAAACCGGTAAAAATACTGCTTCGCGATGCCTTTGCCTCTTGTACTCAAGTCGAATCTAGTCAAAATTAGAACGAATCCTTCTTAATATGCCAAGGGAACAAAGCCCAAGTGAAAACAATCGAAAAATACTAAAAATCCCGAAATTTGCAAAACCCAATCCCCAGGCCCTCTTCTCTAAACTCAATAATTTTTACATCAACGGTTCCTTACTTCCCCACAAGTCTATGCATATAAAGAACACCAAAATCGGAGTACAAATGGCCCCTCAAATCCCAAATCAAAAATCCAATATTCCAAGCCCTAGTTTTTCCATTTTTGTTAAAGTTTCCATGAATTTCTAGATAGATTTCACAATAGAATCAAGTTTAAGTTCCGAAATTCTTACATCCAATCGTTTCCCCTTGAATCCCCCTAAAGTTTCCTTCAAAAATCTCTCAAAATGAGCAACTATGGGTGAAAATAGACCCAAAATCGCGACTGAAATAACTTAAAACATTTTGTCCAGTTCTGCTATTCCTTCATCGCGATCGCGCACTAGCCTTGCAATCGCGAAGCACAAATTTTAAATTCCCAAAAATAACACTACGCGAATGTGACATGGGCCCTACGAATGCGATGCATTCGCCTCTCACACCTACGCGAACGCGAACCCTCAAACGCAAACTCGAAGAACAATTCCTCTTGGACCCTTCTGACCCCATTCCTTATACGCGATCGCAGACAACTCCACGTGAACGCAAAGCACAGGATTCCAACCTTTCGCGCTCGCGAAGCCTCACACGCGAACGTGAATTCTTAAATCTAGCCTTCCTCAATTCATTCATTGCGATCGTGATACACCCCACGCGATTGTGATGGGTAATTCTCTGCAACACCTGAAACTTCAAAACCTACAATCTTTTAAGGCACAAAATGGTCCAATTTACCATCCGAAAATCACCTGAAGCCCCCGGGACATCAACCAAAGGCAGGCAGGAACACCCCTTAAATACTTATTCAAACTTTCTCCAATTATCAAAACACCTCAAACAATATCAAATTACCTAAAACACATCAAATTCAAGACTAAGTTTCTATAAATCTTCCGAAATACGTTTTCGATCAAAAACCAAACCAAACCAGGTCCGAATGATCTTAAATTTCAATGCACCTCCCAAATGACACAACAAAGATACTGTAGCTCTCAAAATTCCATTCCGACTCCTGGATCAAAACCTCCCATACCAATCAGAGATCGCCAAAATATCAACTTCGTCAATTCAAGCCTAATTCTACTCTGAACCTCCAATACCTATTCCGATCACACTCCGAAGTCATAAATCATCTCCCAAAGATAACTGAAAAATCGAAACTCGCATCCAAGCCCTCTTGCACCTAAGTCAACATCCGGTTGACTTTTCTAACTTAAACCTTCTTAAAAGAGACTAATTGTCTCAAACTTCACCAAACTCCTTCCGGACTCCATTTGACCAACCCGGTATCATAAAGCACAGATAATGAAGCATAAAGAAGCAGAAATGGGAGAAACAGAGCAGTAACTCATGAGACGACCATTCGGGTCATCATAGCTACATACACACGAGGTTACGACAGTTCGTGCATAACTACTAATATGTGTAAGTGCGGGTAGTCTTGGACCCAAAAAGCATGCTATACTTGGAATATCTATGTCACGACCCAAACCCCGGTTGTGATGGCGCCCAATACATTGCTAGGCAAGCCCGACCATTACCCATTAACCAATCCAGTTATCAACTCAGTTATTCTAAATTAGGTAAAATATCCTGATTTAATAATAATGATAAGAGTGCAAAAATCAAAATAACTGAAATAACAACCCAATAAGATCTGGTGCCACAAGTCTGAGCCTCTAAACATCTGAATAATACCCTATGCAACCAAGTCTAAAGCAGAAGTACAAGAGATAACGGGAAGGAGAGATCGGATCCTGCAGACGCCGGCAGCTACCTCGATAACTCCGCAGTAAGGTGAAAAAGCAGCAAAATATATATATCAACTGCCCTCCTGGATCCCTGTATTTGCACACAAGGTGCAGGGAGTAGAGTGAGTACTTCCAACTCAGTGGTAATAAAAGTGAATAACAACTGAAAGTACAAAATCCCAAAAAGGGCACAAATGATGCTTTCTTAAGTAGTAAACCAAATAGACAGTAGAATCCATGAAAATTAAAGCAAAAATATTCTCTTTAAGGAAAATCAATTGTACAAGAATACACAAATAATGTCAGCCATTGTTACCTGACCGGTCAGCCATTGTTACCTGACCAAAGTGTTTCACTGTCATTGTTACCACTAGTCNTGCTCAAATGATAGTTCAGATATCTTTTTAAAACTCCAAATTTGAGGAAAAATATAGCTGAGTTCATAAAACAGTGTAAATCACACGGACTGAGTTCAAATCATAATTCAAATAGTGAGGGGAAATAGTGATGATAGTTCATAAAGAGTTCAAACAATCGGCAATAAGCCCCAAGTATGGCAATGAGCCCAAATTATAATAATAACAACGAAATTATTTGCAAGTACGCGGTAAAAATCAACAACCGGGACGGACCAAGTCACGATCCCCAACGATGCTCTACCCCACGCTCAGGTCCAGCGTGCAAGTCACCTCAACACAGCACTAAGATGTGCAAATCCGGGGTTTTAAACCCTCAGAATATCATTTGCAAGTATTACTCACATCTAGCCAGCCGATAATCTATCTCGTCAAGCCTTTCCCTCTCATATCTACCTCCTCGAGCGTAGAATCTGATCAAAACCATAAGGGATACATCTAAATAGGCTAATGGAACATAACCCAATCGAAATGACTCATAAAACACCCAAAAACACGAAGTTGCCAAAACTCGAGCCCTGGGCCCGCTTCTCAAAAAATTACGCAATTCACAATTTCGGAATCCTCATCTCGCCACGAGTCCGTACATATAAAATTTATCAAAATCGGAGTCCAATAGCCACTTCAAATTCGAAATTTAGCCTCTTATAGGCTTCAAGCCCTAACCACCATTTTTACCCCTAAATTCCTTGAATTTTCAGTGATTAATACATGTTTTTACACTACAATAACATAAACCAAGACCAAATATCCTTACCTGATAATCCTCCTACGAAGCCTCCTCCAAATCGCCCAAAATCGCCTTAGCTCACACCCCAAATTGATTTTTACACTTCTGAAAATCGAATACACTGATCTCATTTAACCCTTCTGTGATTTTCGCTTCTGCGATCCATTGACCGCTTCTGCGGTCCCGCTTTTGCAATAAAACAACCGCTTTTGCGGTTTCACTTAAACCCCTCAGAGTCTTCTTTTGCGAATATCAAACCGCTTCTGCGGTTTTGCCTATGCAGTCCAGTGACTGCTTCTGCGGTCTCACTCACTTTCCCCAGGATCACTTCTGCGGACACGAATCCGCTTCTGCGGAGACCGCTTCAGCGGAACAAGGTCCGCTTCTGCAGAAACACCCCAGGCCACCTCTGGCCACTTTTGCGATCAAAGAGCCGCATCCGCGGAACCGCTCCTGCGGTCCTTTTTTCGCAGATGCGGAAATAACAGAAGCTTAAAAATTGCAGACCTGATGCAATACTTCAAAATTCCCGTTTAACCATCCGAAACCATCCCGAGGCCCCCGGGTCCTCAACCAAAAGCACAAACATGATCTATTACTTCATTCAGAATCGCTCGAATCATCAAAACGCTAACGTTAACATCAAAATCCTCAATCATGATCAAATTAAAGTCCAAATTTCTTAAAAACTTCCGAATTGCATATTGGATCAAAAACCCGACCTAAACACCTTCGAATGACCTGAAACTTTGCACGCATATACAAAATCACCTAAAGGAGCTACTGCAACTCTCAGAATTCCATTCCGACTTTCGGATCAAAATCTCACCTATCAACCGGATTCCGCCAAAATTAAAATTCCAACTTCGCCAATTCGAGCCTATTTCTACACCGTACTTCCAAATTCAATTCTTATCGCTCCCCTAACTCATAAATCACCTCCTGAAACTAACCGAACCATCGGAATTTGATTTTGAGCCCTCTAACTCAAACGTCAACGTGCGGTTGACTTTTCCAATCTATTCCTTCATTAAAGAGACTAGTCATCCCATTTCCTACCAAACTCGATCCGAATTGACTCAAATTCACCAAATACATATATTGAAACATGAACAAGCATATAATGGGGCAAATGGGGCGTTAACTCACGTGACGACGAATCGGGTCGTCACATTCTCCCCAACTAAAACAAACGCTCGTCCTCGAGCGGTCAAAAAACTTACCTGGAGTCTCAAATAGGTAGGGATATCTACTCCGCATCTCCTGCTCGGTCTCCCAAGTAGCCTCCTCCGTGGGCCGGCCTCTCCACTGCACCTTTACTGAAGAAATATCCTTGGATCTCAACCTCCGAACCTGTCGACCCAGAATAGCCACTTGCTCCACATCATAAGATAAATCATCATCTAGCTGAACCATGCTGAAGTCCAACACATGAGACGGATCCCCAACATACTTCCGGAGCATAGACACATGGAATACCGGATGCACGCTGGACAAGCTGGGTGGCAAAGCTAGCTCATATGCCACCTCTCCAATCCTCCTGAGTATCTCAAAAGGGCCAATAAATCTGGGACTCAGCTTCCCTTTCTTCCCGAACTGCATAACACCCTTCATAGGTGAAACCTTCAACAAGACCCTCTCGCCAACCATGAAAGACACATCTCGAACATTCCGGTCCGCATAAATCCTCTGGCGTGACAGTGTTGTGCGAAGCCTCTCCTTGATCAACTTTACTCTCTCCAAAGCATCCTGAACTATCTCAGTCCCTAATAATCTAGCCTCGCCAGGCTCAAACCATCCCACCGGAGATCTACACCGTCTACCATACAACGCCTCGTACGGGGCCATCTGAATACTCGACTGATAACTGTTGTTGTAGGCAAACTCTGCAAGCGGCAAAAACTTATCCCAT